>BLXT01004061.1:1270998-1283570 GCA_019648995.1 Plakobranchus ocellatus | reverse complement strand
GGGGTGAAAGATTGTAACAAAAATGTTTAACAAAAGACAGTTATTCAAGTTCAGATTTGCAGGCCAAGCTTGTCAAAAGACCAGATTCTAACACAAATTCAAAAGCATCAACAATTCCATGCTTAATGTGAGGGATGGATGAACTTCACAGTTAATTTTATTACACTGGGATGAATACAAGAAGTTTGATGCTTAGGTTCTCAAGCAAATTCATCTGGTAAATCCATATTGTTTGTTTGTCTTGATTTCATAGCCAAGGGGAGGAAGCTGGTTTTTCTGCTTGTTTTTGTTTTCTTTGGCTAGGTTTTTTTCCTTTGTGTTTTGGCTCAACGGGATCTTTCTGTGAGTGGGTGCCCCTTGACAGTGATTTTTTGATGCACAACGCATACCTCCTCATGTGCCTGGCTCTCTGCTTGTTCACTTTGGTAAAGCAAATTATATCTCTAGGCACCCCAAATTTCATGTACTCATCCACAACGCCTCCCCCCCTAAATTGCCGCAGATGGCCCTTTGAATTTCCATGTACTGCCCTTCCACCACCATGTACAGTCTGTAAAACAAGTCTACAAGCTTCAGTGAATGCAATGAGCATGCCCGCTCCAGTACATGCTTGATCGACTTGCAGTTGTCATTGGTCCATAATGTGTTCTCCATGCACAAACCAGGATGGTCCAATTATTTGGCATTCTTGAGCATCAAAGGAGACAATTGTTCCAATAACAGCTTAAAGTGTTCCAACAAATCAAAAGTATCAATGAGGGACAAAAAATTATCTTCTATTTCAACACGATTGTTAGGTGCGGCAACAATGCCAGAAGGTGCAGAAATCTGCTGAACGAGTTTCTGTCTCTGTTGTTGTGGCATGCCTACCTCATCTGCCAAGGCATACTTTAAATTCTTCTTTAAATGTTGTGCTCATGCCAGTCTTGAGGATTTTGGAAAGGCCAAGGACATGACTTCAGCACTGCCAAGCACTGGAAACTGTGCATAGTCAGCAAGCTTTCCTGAAAGGTGATGCCAGAATGAGAAAGAGGTTTCTCTTTCACTATTACCATGGAGGAAAATGGGCCCACAGAAAACGAAAAATCATCAGCCCGCTGTCTTTTAACAGAAAGACTTTCTAGACAATAACTGTGACATGGACATTGCCAAGATTAAAGGTTTTATTGACTCCAAGAACTGTACAGTCACATGACAGTGGAGGACAGCAAAACCTCTTTATATCATTCAGTTGGTTTTCTGTGTACAAAATAATGAAAGGAACCCTCTGACTCTGCTTTATGGTTTATTGCACAAAAGGCATTGTATGCTTTATTTCCTTCACAGCTGCTACTTTGACAGCAAAACTGGCTTTGTGTACTGTACATGTTCTTGGCCCTGGTGTTTTGCTCTGGCCTTGGCATTGTGGATCTGCCTTTTGTTTGTTGGCCTTTCAAAGAAGTCACCCGACAAGTAAATCTCAGTACCCATTATGAATTTTGTCTGATTTCACATTTTGCATCAATTTTGGGTGCATTAAGTTGTACGAATGCGGCTTCAATTGAGTAGGCCTAAAAATACTTTTATACTTGTATACTGCAATGGAAGTACCACCTGATAGCCATGAAACTTTTTTTGGTACTGTCCTCCACTGCCATGCTTGGCTTAATATCTGTGGAGGACGAGGATATTTTCAACAAGTGGCTGAAGGTCAAGTGGTGTGTATGAAATCTTGTCATTCTTTTTCCTGACTGTGTATTTATCTTTGAAATAAACGAAACTCACTTGGCTTTCTATTTCAAGAAATATGTTTTGTTGGTTCCACCCTCTTCCAAGCACCCTGATCATTCCAAAATTGTGAAATTTTCCTTCTGCCCTCCTTTTAATGTTATCTTCATTGTTGACAATGAAATGTACATTGTCCTTTCACTCAATGGAGAGCTTTTCCAAACTATCGGGGAGTTTGGCTATGTTCAACAAATCTAAAAGCACCTCTCCTTTTATAAAGGCATCTCTGCAGAGGGGTTTCCTGCCATCATCCTCATTTGCACCACTAACAGCATCACCAACAAGGTCTGCATCATCATTAGCACCATCACTACCGTTTTCACCACACTCATTAACACAATGACTGCCATCAGTATCATCAAAACTACTACCACCACCATCATCATCTACGTCAATTGGTTAGGTCAACCATTGGAACATCACTGTTTTTTTTTTCAACACAACAAAGTAGTTTTTTCTGAACTGGGATTATATTTTTGGAACAAATATGGTGGTCCACATTAAAGTGATATCTGATTTTCATCTTGAAGTCACACCACGCCCATGCACCTCACGAGACAAAGGCTCACTTAAAAAATATGCAGCTTGCGTGGGGGGACAGTACGAGTGGATTGGCAACTTGAGAGCTGTCATCAAGCCACTGACACTTGGTGACATCCTTCAGAAGCACATCATACTTATCAAAAACTAATCTTGGGTCATTGAAATGATCAGCAAAGAGTGGATGTTCATTATCATAATGTGGCCTGAAACCTCTCTGTACCATACAAAGCTAAAGATACTGCCCGAAACAGACAATTGTCATGGCCAGTCACACGTTGGTGCATCGGTCTCCTTGATTACAAGATGATACTTGCTCAAGACCTGTAAAGCAATGGGATCAACGTGATCATCTTCATTTGATGACTTTGCTCTCCATCGAGCTTTGTGTCCAGTAGGTGTACGTCATATTTCTCCTTCAGAGCTTCTCTGACGGAGCTGCATCAATGAGAATTTCAACATCAGTGGATGAGGCAATTGTATTGAGTCGGAAAATAACTTAGTGTAATTAATAACCAGTATAACAAATGCAGCCATGTATTACATGCAGTGGACACCTAATATAAAGAACACTAATAAGGAGAACAAAAATTTCTCCCCCAGCAAGATTCCACTGTATTTGTTTTGATAATTAAATTGAATAATTTATTTAATTTATACCTGTGACCATGAATGTAAAAATACTATTAAAATTTGAATTTGGGTAACTGTCTCTTGTTAATATTTTTTGTGACCCCCCCCCCACCGTTCGCAGCAAAAATGCCCTCATCACTTTAATTTTAAACTTCAAGATCTTTGAATAGAGCTGTTAATTGAAATTTGTTTAATATGTTGCATGCGTCAAATATTGAGCAGGTATGGAATATTAAAATTTTGCTCCTAAGTTTGAAAAGAAATTTAGAATTGAATATTGATTGATATGATTTGAAACTTTGTTTCAAAAATAAAATATTTTTATGGAATAAAAAAAAATGTATGTGTTGCTTGTATCATCAATTTCATTTTCCAAACAATTGCTCCTATTCTATTATGATTTATTTATTTATTTTTTTTTTTGTTACTTTTCTTTAAATTTGACTTTATTCCAAAAAGAAGTATTTGAGAACTTCCATATATTCACTATTTATTGTTTCTTATGACAACTCAGTAGACCTTTAATTATAGCCTACCATGTATGCTTTGTCATAAACACATGACAAAAACAAATTGTGTGCACAGTTAGGAAGACTTAAAAAAAAAAACAATCACATTACCTTGCACGACAACTGGGTATGGATCAGAAAGAGAAAATGGGTAAAAACAATCAGAAGGGGAATGATGCATAATTATCTCTGTGAATAATTGGGAGGGGGGGGAGAGAAAATAACAAAGAACTACAGAACTGCATTCCTTCATATAATCAATCACCATAACTTTCAGCAGTACAGTTACACTGAGTTAGAAGAAAACAAAGTCAAAGTCTATGGGATCTATCAAACTCAGCTTTTATTAATGTTTGCACTAACATGCTAGGTGACGCAAGAAAAAAAAATGTTTTTTGAGACCTCTATGGATAGCGCCACTTGCCCTACGGGCCTGGGAATTATGTTGTATGTTAAAATGGTGGAGCAAAAATGTCATCATTGCTAAAGATATGCTTAAGTTGTACAACTACATGAATTATAGAGTGGGTAAATCGCGCAGCAAGGATCAACTTTATACACAATATGAGCTAAAGAGATATACACACCTGGATAGGTTTAACCGCTAAATACACACAGGAAATAACATTAGCACTGATGAATGCTTTCCATTTTCTACTGTGATCTAACACAAAGATAATGATACAATTAATAATGATAACAATATAGAAAACAATAAAAAAAAAATGATGGCAAAATATAGTGTAATATAATGTACGAATCTAAAAAAATATTTTAAGAAAAATAATACTAATACAAAAAACTTGGTCAGATGCTGGCAAATGTTACATCATAGAAATAAGAATGGCTGTGTAGACTGTTGGGATCCCCATGGTTATTAATGAACTAACTTGCCCAACTGTCTGGCTGAGATGGGGAAAAAAAAAAGGAAACAAAGAGAAGCATCAATGGATAAGGAATACTGATAATGGATGAATAATATTAAATGGCAGCAATTTACACCCACAACCGTTCATGTCTATCCATGCATTATAAAAAAAAAACAAAAAAAATTGCATCCCACATTTTTAAAACATGATACCAAACGGACTAAAATTAATGCGAAGAAAAAAAAATTGTTACATGTTGAAGTGAAATTGTTGTTTCCACAGGAATTTTATTCTCTACTAAAACGGCTTATGAAACTGATTACAATGAAAATAAACCATCTGTAGATCTCTTCAATGAGAAGCTGTTGAATACACTACCACTAGATTAATATAGATTAATATTGATTATAATATTCGTCTCCATTTCAATTCTGACAAAAGATGTACACAAGTTTGAACTGAGACTTTTTTCCCTACACAGGATCCACACAAAGTGTGCTATACAAATCCTGTATCCAAAAATGCTCAAATAAATCAATGAAATGAATAAACTGAATGATTAATTATGGGTAAAATCCATCTGAAGAAAAAAAATTGCACTTGCAGCAATTGACAGATGTACATTATAAATGATAAATTAAAAAATGTTAACTATTTGCTAACAACTTGTTCAGCTTTGCACATTGAAAGTTAATGGTGAGGAGTGAAAGGTTTTTGAAAAAAAACAACCCATGGCAATTATTGCTTTTCAGTTTTCATAAACTAAAATGAACTTAGTGAAAGTATTCACTTGGTCAATAAGCACGTCGTGCCTTCACTGCACTCCTATAGCAGCACAATGCTGGAATGATATCGAGTGATGTCATTTCATTTAGATTCAAAACATCTGCTCTTGCACATAGTTACAACAAAGTATTCTAACAAAGACTTGTATAGTATTAAATTCAAATGAACAGTCTAAACAAGCTTTGCTATGCTTGTAACTCCTATGTCCAAAATACAATCTGGACAGAAATGTCGTAACTCAAGTCATTGAGATTTTAACTTTTTGAAACAAGCAGTGAAAAAAGAAAATACAAAGGTAAAATTGTCTTTCTTAAAAGTATCGCATGTGACATTTGACTCATTAGGACTGGTTTCAAGACAAAAGGTAGCAGTATAAGAAAAGAAAAAAAAAAAAACTCTCAAGATATCACATTGTATTGGCTTTCTTTAGTTATCTTGACAGAAAGTTGCAGTTGAGCAAGTTAGTGTACGACAAAACAAAGTACATTTGAGCTGAAAAGGTTCATTAGACTAGGACTAGCTGTGTAGAAAAACTGTTCTTGAGCCTAACACAGATCAAACCTACAGCAAAAAAATCAGAAAATAACCATGAGTATGAGGCAACCTGCTGAAATCTGTCTCAGGAGTTACAAGCATATTGCAATGTTTTTTATTCACACTTGTATAATATAAAAAATAAACCTTGTGTCTCCATTTCAATTCTGACAAAAGATGGACACAAGTTTGAACATTGTACTTTTTAAAAGGCTCTTATCGCAAAATTATCTACAGTGACTTGTGATTGGCTGCCTCATAACTGTTTTTCATGTTATACCGAAAGCACATTCATGAGCCAATTACTATTAAGTATAAATGACTAACTTTTATGACATTTGACACATTTAGTAAATTTAAATTACAAAGCTTTATCTCTCCAAGAACTATGGATCACAATCTTAACTTCAGTGTGCAACAAAAATAGAAAGAAAAGCATTGGATGCATACCAAGGAAGACAACTGTTGAAATTTATCGAGCACCTTAAGTACGCATTTTGACTGCCCTTGAATTTTAAAGTTCTGCTTCTATTTTTAGCTCTCAATAATTTAAAAAGAAAAGATATCATCAGGTAATGAGAGAGCTAGTGTACAATACAATAAATCACTTCACCCCCAACATTTCAACAACAATGGATGCAAACTGAAAGATACCCCATTTCTCACCTTGTTCATAAGATTTAATTTATATAAAATATCCCTACTCACATATAATCATTCAAAAGTCATGATGCATGATCAAAGAAGGAAAAAAAGAGTATACTCATAAATGACCAATTTGATGTTATGTGGGATGAAACCCCTTTTTATGGCAAACATTATCATAAAGTACTCAGAAAGACTCTGCGGCAACCAAAGTACAGGCAAGGATTACATGGGAATATTTCTATTGCACTGTGCAAAGCAGCTTGCTCAAGCCACTTTGTTCGTTCCACATTCAGAGTGGTTAAATAATACACTTTGTGGAGCTCAGGGAAAACAGAAAAACAGCTTGATAACAATAGGAAATAAAAAACAAACAGCTTGATAACAATAGGAGATAAAAAAAACAAACAAAAACAGCCTTTAACAACAACATTAAAATTTGAAAGGAAATACTTTTTCTTTCAGCCAATATTTGTACATCCATCCAGTTATGTTCAGCATGTGTCCTCACCTTAGATGCATTACTTGTATGTAGTTTTTACAGACTGGTGGAATTGTTTATGATGGTGACGTTATTTGTATCATAATGTCTCTCAAGTTTACATTTTTCTGTAAGATTTTTTTACTTAATCTACATGACATGGATGCGTTCATAAGATGTCTGCCAAGCTATCTCCCATGCTATCAAAACCGTCTCTGCCAACAAGACTGCCCACCACTAAGCTTCCTATTAATACATTTCTAGTGATGTCACTGACCTCGAGTTTAATCAAAACTGCCTTTATTTACCGTCAAATCATTAAGCGCTTTTCATGTTCATAGATTACGATCTTAAAGTTACTGGTATGCAGAGATCAATCTAACACTAACAGTGGTTTTGTCATTTGTTCATTAAGGCTTGTTAATGTTCAGAAAATGCAACCATAATCTCATAGCTTGCCCTTCCTTAACACATAACTTCTATCAATTAGAAAATACATTGAGGCTTTCGCTGAAATCAAATTCTCTTGAAAACTTCTTAGCTAAAGCCCAAATTTGCAGGAAAAGGTTTCTTGTAGAGCTAGGAGAAGCAATTTAAAAAAAAAAAAATCACCAAGAGCATCATACAAGGTCATAACAGAGAGAGCACAGGATAATTCTAACAAAACTGCTTGCAATGGCTTTTTTTCTATTATTTATGTGACTAAAATTTTAATGAAAGGTTAAAATCGGTTTTTTTTTTTTTTTTACTTCTGCCTGTATTTTATGCAAATGAATTTGACAATAGCACTTGCAATAAATTTTAAGGCCATAGTCAAAACATGAAATGAAAGAGTTCAATGATGCTGATGATATTATTCCATTAAACTCTGAATGTAGTGGGCCATGATCTTGCTTTCAGAAGCATCTGACAAAACGGGTGATCAAAGCATCAAGAAATAACTAAGTGAGATGGATAACTGTTCCAATACATCAAGTAGAATAAGTATACATTTATACTGCTCTTGAATTTAATTTTCACCAATTATTTTTTGCAATGAGAGGTTTAAATATATGTGATAAAGACATAAATCGATAATTTGATGCAAACACAATATATCAAATCTACAGTACAGAAATTAAAAATGGTTAAACGGTAAACTAATTTCAGTTCAGGGAAACTTGAAGTTCATTTCCTCATCAAGGGGATTTATTCATTTTCGGCGTTTTATTTCCCCCCCCCTCTTCTCCAAAATATATCCTCAGCCTTTGGAAAGCTCAAATGCTAAAACTAGACTTCAATTTGACAGAGCACTGAAGAATTTGTAGCATCACTGATAAGAGAGAATTCACTGCGTCAAAGACCACATAAATTTTATTTTTTAAAAACTGTGACGTTTTCTATCCCATAAAATTTTGCAAGCATTTTGGCAAAAATCTTCATAAAAGTCTCTACAACTCGAGCATCACTCGACAATTGTAGTAGAATAAAAAAAATGTATGGACACTTGAACAAAATTATTTTCCTCTTTATTTTGATCACTTATGTCTCAAGACTGATGTAAATGAGTTGGAAGTTGCAGTTTGAACATTTTAAACCATTGAATCAGCCTGAAATATCTTTCTGTGATGTGTGCATAAAGGAAAACTACTGGGTAGCCCTTTGATGGTTCCTAACAAAGATATGTGTAGCAGTCCCACAAGATAAGTCTGCATGATAAACTTGAAATGGAAATCATTAACTAAAGAGGTTAAAACTACTAACCTCTCTATGTGCGGAACTTTCTATAGACATGCTATAGACTTTCTGTACATAAAGAATCAGTTATTTTTACTTCTTTAAGATTTTGAGTCGATCTCAGGGGTGCAGACCCGCAACTCAACTCATTTTGTTAGACCGCTACATATATGGAATTTCAAATTTTTCCAAAAAAGGGGATTTCAAAGAGGAAAATAAAAATCCTTTAAAATTTCTGTTTCCCCTTATGTGTTATACTAGATATCCAATACATTAAGACTTCTGGTCACAAGACAAATGTTTGACCTTCCCTCTAAAAAGAAATAAGATTTCATAGCAAAATACGCTCTCGATTTCTCTCTTCAAAAAAGTATGTGTGCGACAAGATGTTATATTCATCAACCTTTACTAATCCTTGCCCTCGTGCATAGTCAACCATCCAATGGCAAAATATTTCAAACCAAGTCGTTGTGCTCATAGTCATACAATATAACAAATCATTTCTGCAATATTTCAAAAGAGGAATAGAAACAAAAAAACCTAGTACTTGACATTGGGAATTCAAATTATAGTGTCACATCATCTAAAGATCAACAGAGCACGGTAATGTCATGAGAAAGTTAAGCATTTTCAGGCTCAATATGGGTAGAGTTGTATTTATTCTTTTTGTTTTACATTGAATGAATTTCTTTCAAACTCATAGGATTCAGGCATGACTTGAAATTTTTGAATGCCATTTAAAACAAAAATGGAGAATTGTGCTAGCACTCTGCCATACTAAATCTACATTTCTTGTGTGTTTCAGCCACAAAATGCCTCACTGGCCAAAATTTAACGTCTCTCAGTTCTGTGATGATCTCGAATGACAAGGTTGCCACTGTCAGACCATGTAGAATTAAAATGTCATTTTGTGGCAGCCCACAATAAACTGTGTACTCTAGACTGATTCCAATATTCTTGCCACTGTGGTTTCAAGTGATACAGCTTTGTCACTTTGTCACTACAGTCAAGCCTGGTGCCTTGGGAGGGTCTGTAGCCCACGCCACTGGGTCCAAAGCCATAGTAATCCTAGTGAAAATTGGTTCTTCAAAAAAAGCTACTGCTGATGTTAATAAGCTTAAGATAAGATTAAATTTTATGTTTCAAGGTCAGGGTCAAAGTCACATGACTTCATGCTTAAAGCTCAAAGAACATGGTCAAAAGTTTAAAAAAAAAAAAAGATTCTCTTCCAATGTGTGCTGAAATAGGGATTAGGTTTATAACTTATTTTTTTAAACTTAAATTGGGATAAGGTTAGAGATTGAGAGCTTTTTCATTACCACATAACAAAAAGTAAAGTCCCACCAATCTAACAAATAAATGTTATCTTATATTTTTTGACAAAAGCAAACAAACAAGAGGCTTCAAGCAATTTTGTCTTAGGTCTTGGCCACACGATTATTTAAAAAAAAAAATCACATTTATTGCAATATAGGAAATACAGGAACTTGGTTCAGAGTCTTCATGGCATAAAATTACTAGGGAGATTTAGCCAGCCAGCAACTTTTGTTAACGACTGAATTACAAATGAACTCAAGCCTTGACTTAACAAAAAAAAAGGGACAAGGAGTGAAAGCTGCAAGTCTAGATGCTAACCTGGTTTTCCTCTCAACAGCCCCCTGCCCCTTCCCACTAAAAAAAAAAAAATAAAACGAAGATAATTATAAATGAAGGATGAAAAAAAATGACAAAGAATGGAAGGAATCTATTGCGTCAAATCTAATCACAAGCAACCTATATTTCCCTCTTTCAAGCCCTCTCATTATTCAATATGAAAAATTAACAAAAAATAGTTTTGGTTTACTCTACAGAGAACATTTTTTTCCTTTAAAAAAAGTGTACGATATTTTTTATGACTCCATTGGCAATAGACATTCCCCAATATGTCTATACACTGAAAAGATTCAATGAGCATTGAGTTACTAGAGACATCCGATCTTGATTGGCTTGATGACTCTTCCTTCCAACAGTAGACCAAACTAGTTTATGGATTTGCCTCTGTTCTACAGAATGCCCACAACTGAGTGATCTCAGGCTTTTTTGTCCCTTGTAGAGCCAGGTGCCAGTTGCTGGATGGACAGGTCAGAACAAGGTTGCTGATCACAGTTTTACTTATACCTAAAACTACATGAAAAATCTATCAGGGTTGCAAAATTGTGAGCCACACGAGGCCTCTTATTGTGAGTAATTACTCTTGCTGAAGAACTGATGTCTGAAAAAAAGGTTTCGAATTTTCAATTTAAAAGATTGCTTACTTAGATCCTCAAACTATGCTGTCTTTAACAAGCCTGATAAATTATACATGTTCAATATATTTACCATTTCTCTTTGTTCTTTGAAACAAAGTATACATGTGCTGCATGGTATGCAAGTAGTCAGCTGTCGTAAATAAGATCTACGCATGTTAGTTTGCTGAGGGCAGTATAGTTTGAGCCCAATTAAAGGAAACTCAAGACCTTTGCTAAGCATTGGATTAATGAAATTCACTTAGATTATGACTTTGTCTCCTTGCTTAAGAAACCACAACTAGCTTAGATTTGAAACTACGTAAGCTTCCCCAAATTAATGTTTTTCAAAATCCTTCCTTATTATGTCACTTTTGTTTACAATCACATTTTTCGCCTTTCAACTAATTTCAAATTAACATAAAAACTTCATTACAGGAACATATTCCACTAAAACCAGACTTGAGAAAAAACATATCTTTCGTCATATTAATCACACATACAAGTTTGTCAAAAAAAAACAAAAAATTAATCATATAAAGCTCGCACATTCCATAAATCACCATTGCATCTAAATGCTTAACATCTCTCACCAAATCTTTTCCAAAATAAAGGAAAACCCAATGATTCACAATCTCATCTTTTTTCCAACCCCACAATCTGAATTGCCTCCCCCTCCCGTATGTCCATCACACTTGTCTGCCCCTTCTCTCTGGTCAACTGAGGGGAAACTCTGTACTGGGTGACCTTCGAACTTCTCTGTAGCACGGTTTGCACACAGGCACAGGTCGACGGTGGTAGTGGCCAGGGAGAGGAATGCTGCGAGCAATGCAGCGAACACAAAACACTTGGCCACATTTCCAGCAGTGGAACTGAAACATAGAGAAACAGAAAAGAAACCCAAGATTTTTTTTTTGTAATTTGTCACAAGAGCCGATATTATTAATTAGATAGTACAAAAACCTACTTTTGAGAAAAAAAGCATTTGAATTAAACTGTGGCTATGAAACATTATTTTGAGGGAAATTTTAAATGCTCATCGCCTGTCTCGGTTGGCTCACGTTAGTTTTATCAGGAAATAGTTTACTTGGAGTTTACACCATCGATGTGAACGGGTGAATTACAACCCGTGACTCTCATGGAATTGGAAGCAAAGGTTAATAATAATAAAACCTACAGCAATTTCACATAATGCTGGAGTAAATGGTTCATGAGACACGCTTACAACAAATATTGAAAAGCACAGGAAGTAAATATGATCCTTTTGTTTAAAATATCTTTACACATAAGGGGTAATTTGTTTTAGGGACCATATTTGTCACTTTTTTGAGTCAGTTTGATGCAAAAAGCTATCTATCACTATGGGAGACAAGTTGGGATTAAGTTTCATTGTAAATATTATGATAAAAGCCATTAACCACTACTCAGGATCAACATTTTATCTTTCTCCCCTTCCCCTTTATCATGGGAGGGTTTTCACATTATTATGAAATGTATTTTTAAGCACTTTTTTTCTCATTGTCAAAATGTTTATTAATTTTAGAAGTATCCAGAAGCTATAGTAGGAAGCAGTCCCTATATAGGCGGATAAAGCTTTAGAAATCCTGTTATACACAGGCACTAGTTTATATTATGTAAAATGGCTAAAGAAGAGGATTTCAAATTGTCTCCTTGTAGCAGGAGCCATTATATTAAAAGTTATTATAAGTTCTACTGTGCAATTCTCTTGACTCTAAAACCAGTAAAATTCTTCATTATTATATCAATGCGTATATATATATATATATATATATATATATATATATATATATATATATATATATATTTT
>BLXT01004061.1:1259865-1270977 GCA_019648995.1 Plakobranchus ocellatus | reverse complement strand
TTTTCGGATAAAATTTGGCCAATACAGACTCCTTTCTTCTAGAAATGTAAGGAAGAATAAACAACTTTGCCACAGTCATCGTGTATTAAATTTGCAGTTTGCTCTCAAGATGATCAAGAACCCTATGTTGCAGAGCGCAGTCTTCACTGGTTGAAAGGGATTTTTATGACGCAATGTGTGGCTTTGAGTGGATAAAGAGTTAGCTCAGTACTTTCACAATCCCCTGACCGATTTGCTCACCTTCTTGACATAATGATCAAATGGCGAGGCACATGAGCAGCTATGGACATTACGGAAAGACTTCCACCCGATGGCCACAGTCTTGAGCTCTGCTACAAGTTGTTCCACCGAGAGTATGTCCGAGCTAGGAGATCGTGGCATACTACTGCCTCCTCCTCCACTGACTCCACCACCTCCACCAGTGATTTCATCCACACCACCTGATCTGGAGAGCTGTGAGCTGACCTCATCAAAGCCTGACTCGGAGTCGCTCTTCAAGTGATTCAAGCTGCCGCCCCTGCTGGTGCCCTTGATGCTCTCGAGCTGCGCCTGGCATTGAACAAAGGCAAGGAAACACATTTAGGACCAACAAATTGAGGAGGGGGAGGAGGAACAGAGGAAACCTTAATACCATAGCCACACAAAAGGAATAAAGATATATTCTGGCATCTCAGAAAAATGCCAAAAAAAATGCCCAAAATTTTCCCCAAAAATGCAACACTAATAAGACAAAAATGCAAAAAATTCATACATTGGAACAAAAATTTTGTTATTTATTGAGGCGTACATCATGACATGCAACATAATACCGTAAACCATTAATTTTTTTAAAACAAAATTTAGAAAAACATCAGAAAAAAGAGCTAAATGTAATGTGTGAAAATCTCCAAAGTAATTTACAATTATTAAATTGAAAGTAACTAAAAGTAAGCAGGCCAACCCAGATTAAAAACTTTTTTTTTTCAGATGTTATTATGCTTGCTAAGTTTATTCCCTTCCACTACATTAATACAGTAACAGTTTTAAACATGAGCTTCAACTCTTTTTAACATTTTTTACATATTTACACTGTTTAAGATAGACTATTTACTGTTAACAAGAACTGATTTTGTTATTCTCATTTATCATCACTATTTGCATGTGCAGCAAATAATTATTTATTGTTCATTGAGCAGGTCTTAAAATACTTTGAAGTTCTCATAATAAAAACTATAATATGTCATTGTCATTATTATCACATGTTTGCAAAATCTGCTCTCTCCCTCAAATGATAAAAAAAGGACAAGCCAATCTCATTCAAAGCTTCATGTATGACAAAAACGTTGTGTATCGGTACACAAAAGGCAAATTTATTAATATTTATATTATTTTGACACTAAATTTGAATTAGATCTACACAATACCATTAGAAAAGGTTAGGCTGTTTTTTTTCTTTTTTTTTTTCTCATGCAAGGAATTAGGCCTACTGGCAGTTCAAAGGTGATAGCTTCGATCATATTATAAATTCACTCACTAGAAACAAATCTTTATTGCTTTAATGGCATAGTCAACACTTGCATGATTAACTAGTGTCAAAAACAATGTAAAAACACTGAAAAATTTTTTTTATAATAGCTTGTAAGAAACCATTTTTAATCATAACTTTCATCCCATTAACCTTGTTTACATAGAGTAGAAAAAGGCTAGACCACCATTACCCCCAAGAGATCAAGTCGAACTGCCAGTTAGAACCTAAGGTTTAGCAAGGTCACATGACCAATTTTTAAAGAAAAATTAAAGCCTAAAAAAATACACAAATAAAAAAAAATGCTAACCAAGATAAACTTTCATTTGAACAATTCTCTTAAGCTTTTTAACTTTCATTTGAACTACTCTTGTTTTACCTAAAGCACACATTAAAAAGTTGGCAGGCTGTTTAAGTGATCGCCCTTTCCGCATCGGGTGTTTAGATCTCAAGCTCACTCAGCACTACTACATTGTACTACCCGATACAAATCCGTCGATAAAGACAAACTATTCATATTATTTCTACTTTCTCGGATAAAGTAAAGTTATAAAAACGTTACAGCGTTTCAGATCCATCCACTTTCATTCTGCAAGACCAAAACACCAGTCCTCAAACAAATATTTAGATTCAAGCATTTCGTTCTGACCAGGCCTCGGCCCAGCCTACCAAACACGAAGGTATTAAACAAAAACAGCATATAGAGACTGATCAATTTCAATTCTGATATAACGGAAAAATGGATGGGCTTTCTTAAGATATAACTTTAGCGTGTTTTTTTTTTTCAACAAATCTTCCGATTTCTAGGGAATTGTAGTACCCTATACCCTAATAAACCAAATGAAAGGTATAAGGAAAAACAAGCTTTATTTCTTGAGCTTTCAACTGTGAAAATGGGTCAGCTCAAAGAATGGCGCTAAAGATCACTGAGCAGGGGGTCGACCTTTCTTCATCGCAGCCGCTATAAATCATGCTGAGAGGGTTAAATAAAAAAAAAAAAATGCTAAAATAGTAGCAGTCGGCAGACTGAAACCAAACAAAGTCCTATGTCTGCATAAAGAATATATCTTTATTTTCATGTGCAGTTTCAATGTTGAAAGAGAAATTTTCAATGAAAATCTAGGCCTCGGCGCCGCTGACGGAAGATTTGGATACCATCCTGTCTTTAGAGCAAAAAGTGCCAGCTTGGCAAAGCCAGCATGTCATGAAATGAAGAAATTATTTTTAAAAACCTTCAAAAATCTGATTTTGATCGCTATAAAAATCGCCTATCGAAATGAGAAAAAAGTGTGGGAAAGTAAAAAAAATGTGGCCACAAATTTGCCAATGCGGCCGCGTTAAAGCGCAATGCCTGTATATTGTAAGCTATAAATGTATCCCGAACAGAAGAGCATGCTCTCCAATCTGACCATTTCCTGAAGTCAAGATCCTGAGTACATGCAAAGTCACAATCCTACATAAAATGTGATGTAAATGCTGACACTCACGCTAAAGTCTGCAAAGGCCACAGAGACTTACCACAGATAATGACAAAACTTGCTAACATAAATAAGGCAGAAAAAGAAGAGACATGGTAAGCTCAAATGCTTAACCAAGAACGAGGATGAAGAAGAAGATATGATAAGCTCAAGTAACTTATGAAGCATAGGAATCCTTGAGCCTGACTATCATACCTCAGAATCAAAGCTTCCTTTACTGGTGAGAACCCCCATCTCTGCCGATTCAGGAGTTCCTGCAGGAACAATTTTGTGGTTGTGGCAGTTCCGTGCGGCTACACTGCTGCTGCTATTGGCATTGGGGCTGTCGCCAATGTGACCACTGAGGTAGCCTTCAATGGAGTCCATGGACACATGACCTTGCAGCTTCTGCTGGATGACCTCTTCAGGCTTACCCAGGAGCTTGCAGATTTGTGTCACACGCTGCAGAAATTGTGGTTTGCGGGAAGAAGAAAAATACAACCAGGAATAGAAAACTGGGATATTGAAAAAGATTTAAATAGATAAAGGCCTACCATTTTGTTTGTTTTTTTATGTCTGGGAGCTCACAAATCAGCAAAGTCTTGTGATTCTTCTTTTTTTTTTTTGCATGTTTGACAGACACTAGTCTTGTCTCAAGAAATGAGAATGTAGTATGCTATAGATTCTCCATACAGCTGTAGAGATTCTGTGTCTTCAGGATTCAGCTGGGCCATACTCTTGCTCTCAGGTCTTTGTAGCAGTTTCAAATTTGAAATGTATGTTTTTGAAAACATTCTAAAAAGTATCAAGTTCGTAATAGATTACCCTCATTGTCATAGGAAGGAGGGCAGCTCCAGCTATGGGGCCAGATGACGTTGGTGGCGGACGGCTGTAATAATAGTGATAAGGATAATGGCAACGAACATTTATTTCTGCAATGTAAATCATTAAACCAAAAAAGTGACAACCCAAAAACCCCTTTTTCTTTGATGACCAAAATAAATCAATGAGCATTTGGTCAGCTATTATTGCCCAACGGAGACATAGAGTAAAACAGACAAAAGTGGAAGGAGATACTGAGGAAAAAAAATCTTTGCGAATCTCTAAGGTTTCAGAATTTGTAATATGCAAATAACCATTTTTTAAATATTCTCAGTAATTAACAATTATCCTACATCATATTCTATTGAATGATTCTCGGCAAACAACTCATTTGCTATCGGCAGTGAACATACATTTTGAAGTTACGACACCGAGACAGAAGTTTTAGTTTCTGATCATATAGCCCACCCACAACAAAGTAATCTCAGGCTTTCAGCCCCCTGTCAAACCAGGACACTGGAGGTATGCTTGAATTCATGACATAAGAGTCCATGCAGGTCTCTAGGCAGATGTTTGCCAATGCTATTCATGTCCCCGAGACAGAAAATGTAACCAGAGATAAATTACCTTCTCCAGTAAAAGCACATGATCCTCTAAGGAAACACTGTGATCTTTGGCTGCGCTAATGATATCAGAAACACTCTCCCTCGGGTGGACACCACTCTCAAACCGGTTATACATGCCGCGCCAGTACCTGGAATGATACAACATTGTCATAGATTTTCATCATGCCCTATTTTATGCTTGCAAGATTGATTTTAGATATAGATGGAAATCACAGAAGATAAGCCATTAACCCCATAGCATTTAGAGCAATTTTAAATGTTTTTTAATATTTAACTGTTTGCAAGAATTCTTTATTTTGGAAAAAAAAAAGCAGTCATAAAAACCTTCATTACCTCGGTTAAAAAATGTTAACGTTCAATGCTCTGTACATTTATCACTATGCTGGAGCAGAAAAAAAAAAAAAAAGAAAAAACATAAACACTTTTGCACTTAAACAATCTTTTTTGCTGACTTAGCAGGAAAAAAAATCTGAAAATGTAAATGCACGAGATGGATAGTAAAAGTAAGTGAAAGTAATGATTCACATAAAACAAAATAAGTACACAACAGCAAAAAAGAAAAGGGGGATGGGTGGTGAGTTTGTAAACTCACATGAATCTGAGAGAATGAGTTGTGAGTTTGTGTGACTCACCAGAGTATCTGAGGGGATGAGTTGCAAGTTTGTGAGATTCACGTGAGTGTTTGAGAAGATGGTTTGTGAGTTTCTTTGACTTGCGTGAGTGTTTGAGGGAATGGATTGTAAGTTTGTGTGACTCACCAGAGTATCTGAGGGATGAGTTGTTTGTGTGACTCACCAGAGTATCTGAGGGATGAGTTGTTTGTGTGACTCACCAGAGTATCTGAGGGGATGAGTAGTGAGTTTATGAGACTTACCTGAGTGTTTGAGGAGATGGGTGTGAGTTTATGAGGCTCACCTGAGTGTTTGAGAAGATAGGTTGTGAGTTTGTTTGACTCACCTGAGTGTTTGAGGGGATGGGTTCGGGATGATCACAGGTTTCTTGATCTCATAAGTCTTTTTGTACAAGGGGTTGAGGTACTCTGTGGAGTGAAGAGACAGGTAGCCCCACAGCGAGTAGGTTCTTTCAGACAGTCTGTGGAGTCAAAATTTCATAAAAAACCCCAAAAAACTTGTGATGATACTGCCACACTGACGCAATGAAAAAAACAATTACATTCTAACTCCAATTCTGCCTACAAACCGATCAAATCAGCAAAATCCCCTATCAAAATGCCTGTGACCACAAATAAAATTTAAAAAAAAAAAAAAGCAAACATACCACGCACAATACCATTTTAAGGCTGCATTCAATTACTTACTAAAAAAATATATCAGGAAAAAATAAAATGAAATAAATACCCTGAATTCTTTCTAAGGCCATAGTATTTTAAACACACAGAGAGGAAACAGGAATAAAATATTGGGCTTTGAAATCAAAAGCAGTATATTGCTATTGTTAATAAAAATAATACAAAGAAGGCAACTTCTATTTTCTTTATTTGCCTGGCTGTTTATGTGACAATCTTCAACACTGTTGGGACCTGCTAACCTAAATTTTGCATAAGGCCATTGTAATGTCAAATTGTACTTTAACACTATCATAATTTCAGTTGTTATTTAGATTATGAACACAAGCAAAAGAATATGAAAGGTGTTGAAATCAAAAAAAAAAAAAAGCAACTGAATATTCATATCTAGCGAGAATGTTGAGGATTTCTTATTGCCATGCATACCTTAAGTCCAGCCTGTCTTTCTCACAGTTGCCTATAAACGTGCCAAACTGGCAGGAGTAGATGTGGTCGTGGATGGTGAGAAGGAACCTTTCATTGAACTGAAAGGCACAAGGAAACAGTTGCATCATCTGCCACACACACTCCAGAAACTGCGTGAACACAGGCGAGGTCTCCTTCACCTCTACACTCTCCAGCAACCCACAGCGGTCAGTGAACTTGTGTCCAAACGCTAGCCACTCTTTCTCTATAAGAGCCTGAAATAGGAGAAAACAAAGTTGTGTTCTAGCCTTCAAGGTGGGTGACTGATTCTCCATCTTTATAATGTTTTTATATGAAGGAAAGCAGCCAAGTCAAACCAATCAAATTTATGACTGATCCTGAAACTCACTTTACTTTTGGTCACTGATTACCTTTTTTAGGGGGAGCAAATACAATAAAAGTTATGAAAGAGACAGACTGAATGATCTCCGGTTTTCAGACCTCTGTCCTGCTAGGGTGTCAGTGGTGAGGCTGGAACTTGCAACAGAAGGCTCTCTGCAGCTCTCAGTGCAGAGTTGCTAGCCAGTGTACCACCAATGCCCCTTTGAACCTAATGATCTCAAGCTACGCATTTTAAAATTAATTGCACATACAAAATCATGAAAAAAAAGCATGCAATTTTATTTTATATCAATTCAGCGTCTTACAATCAGGTAACAGCCCAGTCACCTGAAAACCTTGCATAGTCCTGTAGTATGGGTCAAGCATGATGCCGGCCAGGGAGCAGGTCTGAGCTGTTCTGTCCCAGCCATCCGAGCAGTGCACCAGTACACTGATGCCCTCAGAAATTGCCTGGTGAAGGAAGCACAGCACAGAGGATAGGATTAATGAGAACTGGCCCTTGGTGATCAGAATATCACGTTGATAGTCCAAACTAAACCAACTACCACTGTAAATCTTACATTTTCTTTATGTTAAAAAGTTTTTTCAAAGATGCTAATAATCACATATGTTGGGATGATGATCTTTAAGTAAACTCACACCAATAGAAAGCTAACAATTTATATCCTATTTGTAATTTGATATGATTCTGTGGATTTCAACCAATCTTTTGTGGTAAAGTTTTTTTATAGCATAAAAAAAAATAATTCACATTTCACTTAAAATCCAAATAATATCACTTTTAATGGCTTCTCAGGCACATCTTTACACCATGCCCATTGACGATTGGTCAAGTAAAGATTATTTTATGCATCCAAATTCTAACTATGGATTGATTTTGAACTAAGCCACCACAGGCATCTAGATTCCACGCCCAAATATTGTCTGGTATGCCTATTTGTCTCATACAAGTGTGTAGGGAAAAAAAATTAATTAAAAATGTGGTGGTCTCTCAGTTTCCAAGTATGTTGGTGACTGATTTTTAGACTATAAATGTTGGATTATCCTTCACTCTATGTGTTTCAGAGACAATTTTGCTCCAAGCAAACTTGTCATTAATAATACCATGTGATTGTTTTCTAGATCTAGTTAGGTCTGGATATTTTGAATTACCGTCACTATCTCAACTAAAATTTCTGACATGTGGAACATCTAAATCATCTTCATCATCACTTCATCCTTGGTCTGACATGAATGGATTGACACCACGGATCCAGATATGGATGGCTTTTTCTAATGGTCAACAAATAACAGCCGCTGATCTATTTTTGGCTGATGGATTGGCTTAAAACACCAAAATAATTTAAAATGGAAGTCATTGATCACTAGATAAAAAAACATTAATTTTTTTTAGCCATTTGTTTTTCCAGATGCAGTCAAAAACCTAAAATATGATGCCTTTGTTTTTGGCAAAGGAGATAGCCTAAAGCAATGGAAAACTCTTACTAGCAAAAATTTACATGGTATGTGGCCAGTCCTAGTGAGTCGGATATCACACTATGTTTTAAACCCTGTTTTGCTTGTGAGGGTTATTACAAAATGAGACATTTTGTGACAAGAATCTGCCACAGAAAAATAAGTTGCACGCCTCCTAAAGAATGGCTACCCTAGAAATTCAGAGCATCAAACACTGCAAGATTTCCATGAGCATTCCTGACAGAGAAATTTGAAAATCATCACAACTTTATCTTGATTTATTACACTCGATCATGTTGAAAAACGACATTTTGTGTGGTCACTACACAAATGCGTTTTTAACAACCTTTTTCACTTACAATCAGGTACAGGATCACTATTACAAATTTTACCAAAAAGTTTCAGGCTTATTAAATGGTTTGATAAGTTCAAAATGCAACCTGCCACTCATTTGGACTGGTCTTAGGACTTTTTAGAAATTAAGTTGTGCAAAATGTATAATACTTATTTAAAGGATCTCGATGCATTTTATCCTATGCCTGTGTAACAAAACGAGTTGCTTTTTATATTCATAAACCACCCACCCTAGCAATGAAGGCTGATGTGTCAATGATTGCTGCTATATGCTTCAGCCAACCACTGCCCTCCAGCCGGTTGAGGAAATCGTTCATTGATGGTTTTTTCAGCTCCGACACTGAAAACACAAATTATTGTAAGCTTTTATCTAATGCCAAGAGTTGCAAACAAAAATTTGAGGAACAAGAGTTTAGATAATGCAGCTTACAAAAGAAATCTGACCGTACGTCAAAAGCTAACATAGGACATTCAACTTTCCTTGTCTTTCCTAAAACTTAGTTTCTTGACATCAATATGGGAAAAAATTATGGTCAGACTGACACCCTCTATCAGCTTTTGTGTGTGTGTGTCTCTCTCTCTCTCTCTTTTTTCTGATCATTGTCTCTATCTTTCCGCCATTATTTCTTTGTCTCCAAGTCATTTTTCACTCCCAAATCATTGTAGCAAAATAGAACAAAAATATTTACAAATCTAGCAAGTTTTTATCTTACTTATATCTGATATCCTAGTGGACAAACATATTATGAAAACATTAGGAAAACAAAGAGAGAGGAAGAGTGAGAAAGGGGGAGAGAGAGGGAGAGAGAGAGAGAGAGAATTGGTGAAGCCAGCTTACATTCTACCAGCTTCTGTAGGCTTGCCCTCATCACATGGATATTCTCAATACCCAGAAACTGGAACTTCATATTGCTGTAGAAACTCTCGTTCTCATAACCTTTACCTTGAGCCTTGTTCACCATAGCATTGATCTGGAAAACATACATCGAGCAAGAATTTAACTGTGTAGTTTGTAAAATCCAGCCACGTACATGACAATAGCAATAAGGATGATGATGATGATGATGATGTTGATGGCGATGGTATTGATGGTGATGATGATGATGATGTAGATAATTTATTTCACGCTTCCCCAGCAGAATCAGATGAAGGCGCTGATACAATCTCAAATCAGTACAGCTATTTGACAATGTACAATACACAAGCAAATCATCAACATTTACTCACAAAACATATGGCTATTAGAGATAATGTGTTGTCCATGAAAATATTGCAAAAAAACAAAAAAACCAACAACACAAACCACACACGCACACACACAAAACCCATAATGTTAAACAATTAAAAAATTTTTTAAACATTCTTTTCTTGGAATCGGTGTTTAAAAGACTTCCAGGGGCAAAAAAAAAACAAAAAACAAATAAGGTGGGATTTTCGATCATGCATTTCAGTTTGGATGTAAAGATGAAACATTTTATTACCTTTAAAATATTTTAATATTGGAAACAGATATTTTAAAAAAAAAAAAAAAAAAAAAAGGGTAAATTCGCCATGCCATTCATCACTCTGCTCAACGTTCTTAGTTTGCGTTTTTCGTGCACATAATCCGTTCATACAATGTAACCTCGGCTCTTGAGACTGGGGTGTCGTGACAGCTCGAAACCTGCAGATTTTAGGGCGTGTTCGCCAACCACTGTGTCCCTCCCCCAGCCTCTCTCCACCCCTCCACCCCCCCTTTCCGGCTTTTTTTTTTTCACTCAGTGTTCTCAACAAGTACAATGAAAACCTCTCAAGCTAAACAACTACAGAGCTTTAAGTTTACTCGAACAGTAGGAAAGTTTGATATGTAAAATATTTTGGTTTTGTGCGCATAGCAACAAGATGATCTCGGACTTTCAGGCTCCTTCAGGCCAGGGCATTGTTATCGGAGCTCGCATGCACGACAGAAAGGCCACTGCCAGTATTAAGGCCAGCCATTGTGCCATAAAAGAAAAAGAAAAACACTGGGAAAGTGCAATAATCCAAAATATCGGGATATTCTGTTTAACACGATTCTGATTCTGTCGACTCTTTCGATTCCAATGTATTATATTAAAGGCTTTATTCACCATTTCGACACGAAAGATTTATAATAAAAAAAAATCCATCTGTGGAAAAGCTCGTTGACGGTTGTCCAACTCATCTTGATGACAGGAAAATCATCATCATCATCAAGTACCTTGCTTGTAAGCGTTGGCGATCATGTCCCTCCACAAATCCCAATCTTTGACGGCGGCCAGTATATCTGACACTTTTCCTGGTCCAAGCCATGTGGCCAGTCCATCCATTATCTTCTCCCTTTGTCTTAATAGGAAAATAAATCCATGATATTCTAGATCGTGTTCTACACGCTCGCATTGGGTTTTTATTGCTGCCCACCTCAACTTCTTTCCTGAATAAAAGTTTTGGAAGGAAATTATTATGAACAGTGATAAGACATAAAACATTTCCGATTTTAGGCGAGATTCCCAAAGACCGATAAATGTCCGATTTTAAGCAAGCTTCCTAAAACCCCCCAAAAGGTCCGATTTTAGGTGAGAGTCCTGCCCCAGAGTTCAATGGATACAGTGCACTGCTTTTCTAAAGGTTATCGAGGAATTTACGAAGGCAGCCTAGAAAACCATTAAACTAATGAACTAGCGCTGCAGTGTTAAGTAATCACAAACGATAAAAGTTCACTTCAAGGATATTATGTATGTAAGGCACTACTATAACCCCCCCCCCCCCCCCCCCCCCCCCCCC
>BLXT01004061.1:1126045-1149495 GCA_019648995.1 Plakobranchus ocellatus | reverse complement strand
CCCCCCCCCCCCCCCACAAACCTCCATTGTATCACAAATATCTTCAAGGTTCTGAAGCAATAGAAAAGATATCCTGTTCAATGCATTGTAGAGGTACTCGGTGCGCTGTAAACGTTCATTGTTAATTTTAGTTGAAGCATAATATATCTTTTATATTGTTCGTCAATTCAACCAAACTTCAGCTTATCAGGATTATTTGCCATCGAAACTTGTTACGTGTATAATATTGGCTAAACATAGTAATTGTTACATAGAACGTAACTTTGTTTATTGCGGTTGTATTAGAAGTCTTCAAACAAAAACAGTCGTATGCGTGTAAAGATTTGTGTATGCATGCGCAAATCTAAATGTTTACTACTAAGTAGTTTAAAATCCTGCTCTTCATTCGATTCTTAGCAGATTTTAAAACGGATGACAGTTTTCTTTCCATTTAAACTTGAGGACAGAAGCGAGTTACGGCTTAAATTTAAACCTGAGTGGAATTGGATGTTTTTATACAATAATGGGCAAATTACCTGTTAAAGCCGAACGCGAAAATTTAATATCTTTTTTTTTTTATGGGGGTGTTATGAAAAAGGTGAAATGAAAGCGCAAAAAGCATTAGACTGAACATCATTTACTTTACAAAGTCACCGCCTCAAAGTAAGAGCGATGGCTTAGGCAACGAACAAACCCAAATAAAGGGATTAAAAAAAAAATAACAACAATAACAAAACTTGAGCTGAAGAATCTTTTAAAAATAATTTGCGGACCTTTTATAAATTTCAATTTTGGTCAAGTCATTATTAAACTATTGCCATTAACAGCTAGTTTTATTCAGAAGTTCTGAAAGTTAAATGCGATATTTACTCTCACTGAAATTGTGTGAGTTTTCTCTTTTGTTCTAAAAGTTTTACAACTTTAGCTTCAATTTTAACCAGAATCAGCTGCAGTTATTGATCTGTCAACGATTTTGACTTGCATTTCACCAAGGTTTTCTGTTGTTGCTGTTATTTCGATCAAGTTATCCAGAAATTTGGACGACCACAACGGGAAAGAAAAATACGTTATAACTACATACATGTACTTACGTGCAGACACTGTGGTGAGCACTGTGGAAAATATGAAGGCGAAAACTACAACTAGCGCTCGCATCTTGCGAAGTATCACTCGGTCTATTTCAAATTTTCTTTTGATAACGCTGATACACACCATCAGCGAGATCCAGAACTGGCTTAAGTAGTAAAGCTTCCGATCACCACCTGCTTTAAAGTTAAAATTGTTACAGGTTTAAAGCCTTCACAAAATCTGCTGGCGGATTTTGTGCAGTGTGCAGAGGAAATGTATGCAACAGCAGGAAAAAGACAGCTAAGCAGTTGAAATCATTATCACGTGCTGTGGCTGAAAATAATTACCATAAAGCTGCAGACGCTTGTGGTTTTTTTTTGTTTTTTTTTTTTTTCGTTATTTATCGAGGGGTTTTGTTTCTTATTTACATGAGTAAGCAACTTACCTATAACAGGTTGATCCTATAATTATAATATAAATGATTCGAGGATGAAATAATACATTTATAAGGATAAAGGGTTGGACTTGGAGGTTGACTGAGGAGACGGGTACTAGGTGTAACTGTAAGAAATGGTCTGTATGATAAACTATGTATGGATACAACAGCCTGTTGAGCGTTGTGAGGTATCGCTTTGAGGGTGAACCGTTCTTGTAGGTTTTCTGCAATGTTGCCAAACGTGTCTAGTTCTTCCTGTGATGTCAATACTATTTGCTTGATCTGAATATTTTTTTGTTCAGAGTTATTAGGAGAGTGTTTTATGGTCTATCTCTTGGTCTCTTGATGACTCTTTTTCATGTTCGGATCTCGCCTTAATATTTGTGTGTCTCCATCTGTTCACAAGCATAAAAGGGGGTCCCATGCTTAATCCAAGCATCGGGGAATTAGGAGTAGGGTCCTGATTGTTCTTGGCATACGGCTTTATGACGTAGTTTGCCGTTGCTTTCCTCGCCGCCTTTACTTTCACCGGATCTTAAGAGACCTAGCTATTCATTTAGTGCTGGGTGGACAAGGGGAGCAATGGACTTGGTCCGGACTGGGATTCAAACCCTGGACCTCTTACTTGGGAGCCAAACGCCCTCCCAGATGAGCTACCGCTCCACCCCGTTCACAAGTATGACGTATAGTAATAAACATTTCTTTTATGAACTGGCTCACAATATTTTACAATGTTTTACAACGTGAACGAAAAAAACATAAGGTACTAAAAAATTATCTCAACAGTCTTAAATGTGACACCAGCCTCATTAGGACTCGTTGTACAACATAAACTCTTATGGGTGAAAAGGGACAAATTGTTCTTTTAGGCCAGCATTTTACACAGAGAAAGATGTGCTGCCTCTCATAGGCCATTTGTACATTACCCATGACTAATGGACACATTATAAAGTAAGAAAAGTGTCATACTGCCATTTCCTCACTTGGACATTGATGGAAAGAAGCAGCCAAAAATTCCAGTCATACTAGAATTACTTGACTAGAATCTAGTTGCTGTAGGTTCAATTTTTGCGTTTACCTTGTCCATCAGGTCAAGCCTCTTCGCAGGAGGCTTGTTATCCACTGTGTCACCAATGACCTGTCGGTTTTGTGCTGCAGTTGTGATCTCAAGATCCACGTAGTGTGTTAAGACCTTGTCTGCAGCCTGTGTTATCTACACATACTTGGAAAAGGCAGTTTGTTTTTTTTTATATGACTTCTCCTCAGTGCACTTGTAAGCAAATATGGTATGTAACAAAAACTAGACTTAGGGTTTTTTTATTGAACGCACGTCAACTCGAGAGTTCTAGAAAGAACCAGTTTAGGGGAGTTAATTTATGCAAAGCGAAGGAGAATGCATTACGTAAACGAACGTGACTCATGTTCTATTTTTAGCCCAGGGGTTTTTCCTAATGTCTTTTGAAGACTGCTTTTATGTTATTTTAGGATTATGATGTAATATTCTAGATCTATACTTTCGAACATTCTACGCTTGCATTTTGGGATAGATTTCCAGAAATTTTTAGAGTTTTCTTTGAAAAAGGTATAAATACCGGGAGAAGATTGGTGAAAGGCAGACTCAGACTCAGATAGAGACACAGAAAAGACACAGAGTAGGCAGAAAGTTCGTAGAGATCACAGAGATCATAGAGATTGCAGTAAGATCATTGTATAGCGATTACGCAGATTTTTTAGAGCTAGATCTAGTTTTCTTATCGACGGCCTATGTGAATATTGTTTGATTTTAATTTCCTGCTGTTGAGTTAAATAAACTCAGTTTTTTTACGTATTCACACAATCTCCAGAGTTCCATTATTTCAGCTAGGTCTATCTATAGATCTAAAGAACTCAACGTCCTACATCAGAGGTATTATCAACCATTTTATTTCTGGTGTATCGTGACATGGTACATTACATGAACTTTGAGGGACAGTTTATTATGTTGTCAGCCTAACTAGCATCTCATCACTGGACCGATATAACAGCATGACTCAGACATACGCCAAATGTGATTTTAGAATCATTGCACTTTTGAGCCTAAGACTAAGAGCTATCAAGTGATACTCCTATTTCAGAAATGCCCCTGATCAAGTTTCTTAAAACATGCATCAATCAAATCAAATTGACCTACTTAAGAGAAGAAAAAAAGCTCAAATTTTCCTTAGCATCTTAAAAAAGTTTGAAATGAGTTGTTC
Source organism: Plakobranchus ocellatus (assembly GCA_019648995.1). Taxonomy (NCBI): domain Eukaryota; kingdom Metazoa; phylum Mollusca; class Gastropoda; family Plakobranchidae; genus Plakobranchus; species Plakobranchus ocellatus. Next base: position 1,145,778 of record BLXT01004061.1, on the reverse strand, counting down.
CGTTATATTAGCCCAGTAATGATCTGTTCAATAATGCCTGTTGGGAATAAAAGCCTATGTACCGGCATTTCTATAGGGCTGAGCGCAATAAAAAAATAGCATGTTTAATTTTTCCTTTGGGCAGAATTTTTATTAATATTATTCATTTCATTCAAAATAACTTTATTTGATTTCTTTCCTCCCATGAAATTCTGCCCCTCTCAGCTGCTTCTGATAAAACCTACATAAATACATAACATATCAGTTTATCACTGCCACTGAATGTTTAATCAGATGATAATTAATATACCAGTTCTTCCATAAAATATAGTAACACACACATACAATCCTTCCATTTATTGGCATATTGCTGAAATGGTTTCCTCAAATAAACATTGCTGAATATAAGTACTTATAACTTAAGCGTTTCTTCTAGTGTAAATGAGAACTGTAGCGGATCAAAATTCATTATAACCATGTTGTCATGTAGCTTCACAGCTATGTGAACATTTTTTCAGACATTTTCGAGCGGTAAATGTTAAAACACACAAGCTAAAACAAACACATATACAAATGAGTGTGTGTGAATTTTAATAAATAATTTGTACCTTTCATGATTTATCTCACACAAACTTACAATTTTCGTCACACAGCAACATGCTCTAATTTTCACTCAACCTTTGTCTTTCAAAATAGTTGAAAAAAAAAAAATAGATAAATATTTAAGCAATCTATACATGCTTAAGAAACAAGAGAAACCCTGTCTGCAATAAAAATTTAAAGTTTGCATTAATACTTAAGTAATTGGAGTGCAAGTAAAACTGTGCATGTGAATACCACAAAAGATCACCAGGTTGAATTACAAATAGTAATCCTATTTTCATATGATAAATAAATATAATGAAGTGAAAAGAAAAAGAAAATTAAAAAAAAAACAACAAGCTTATAGCTTACATTGGTTCATGAAATCTAATTATTCACTTTAGAGTAGGCACATGACATTTGTTTATTAGCTTTCAGATTCAGATTCATTTATAAAAATCATTTATACTGTGCTTTCTACATAATCTGTGTGTAATTTTTTCGAGTGTTTTCAGTATTTTCAGAGTGAAGATGGTCACATAACCTGAAGCTTTCTCTGCAAAAATTACTCTATCCAAATTGTTTAAAAACACAGGCCTCTTGGCTCATCATAATATGTGACAAGAAATACACCATTTGGGGAAGCACTGACTAGTTTATCAGCTACTTGATTCAGTGAACACCATTCTGCATATGGCCTATCCATGAACTTCAAATGGAAGTTGATTTTTTTCTTCAATGTATACAACAAATAAGATACCATGACAATCAACCATTACCTTAGGGAAAAAAAAAAATTATCTTGAGCTATCGAAACAAGCAGAAATAAATCCATGCAAGCGCAAGAAAAATCAAAACAGAAATGGATCATGCCCAGAAAACATAGAAAAAAAATCAGAGCACAGCCAAACTATATCCTAAACATATCACAAAGTGTTGTTAATTGGGTGGTTTTAATAATTTGGTTTTGCTTTTTTGTGCACATGGGCCATCCATAACAAGGTAATCTCAGGCTTTTAGGCCCCCATCAGGCTAAAGCGAAAATGGTGGGTTCAATAAAAGTCTTTTTAAATTTCAGGCCGGGGTTGCTAACTACTTTGTCATCACAAACCTTATTTTTCCCGTAAGTGCAATCAATAAACTGTCTCACTCACACTCATTTTTTTTTTCACAAGTAACGGTCAAAATTTCTTATATTTGAGTCTTTGATCACACGGAGCAGGCTGTATTTTAGATTTACCCTTCTGGTTGTGAAACAAATACCAAAACTCTATTTTGAAAGTACTATAGTCACAGAGTAAAGCTATACATTTCAACATTAAAGTCAACATTGCAGCATTTAAAATATGTTTTTGATATATCTGTGCAAAAAAAAAAAAAAACCAAAGATACATTCTTGGAAAATCAATATCATCACAATAATAAATTATGAGGACTTAAATTGAAATGCATAAATGACACCCCTGTACCGAAGAGAAAAGTTTAAAATTATGAAACAAAAATGATTGCTCTCGCTAGGGATAATTTCTTTGGTGGGATGATGTCAAACATGCGACCAGTTGAACTCTGGTTTCCTGAAATAAGGAAGAAGCAAGAAGAAAAAAAAACAACTTTTTTTACATTCTTTGAATCGACATTCTCAGAAACGATTTTAGTAAGCCTATATAGATAGTGTTTTTCAGTAAACATTCTTTATGTTAAATAATATGATCACTTTTGAATTATTTTACATTATTTGTGCTATGTCATTACAAAAAAAAAAAAAGATTTTTTGCATTGGGAACAAGTGTAATAAATATAGGTACAAAAGTTATAATGCACAATGCACTGCCATCCAAATTCTTTAAATTGAAGTGGGAGATTTTTGCACATTTTCTCACCATTTAAAACCAATAGTTAGTGTTCTTTAGGAAGCATAACATTTTTTTTGCTGTTGTTGTTGTTGATTTTTACGCAAAACATATCATTTTGTTGTGATGCTAAATATTTCATTTTTAGTGCTTTAAAATATAATATTACCCTGAAATATGAACTGCAATTTATAACATATGTATAATAAAAAATAAAAAAAAAAGTTTTTTTAACCTGGGCAGGATCATCTAACAAAGGAGTGTAAAATGATACGGTGTGGTATGTGGCACTGTAACATCATAGACCTGCGTTAAATAATTTAGTCATAGTAGATATATATATATATAGATATTAATAATATATATATATATATATATATATATATATATATATATATATATTTTTTTTTTTTTTTTTTTTTTTTTTTAAATTTTTTTTTTTATAATCCTGTAAAATATGTGATTTTTTTTTTTCTTTTTTGCCTTCAAGACCACCAGAGATTTCTTCAAACCACATTAAAACCTTTAAAAATTTTAGAAAAAAAAAAATAATAAAATTGAGCATCAAGAATAATGATTATAATAAAAGTGTATTTCATCTGCAAAACATATACAATTACTCTTTGCCAAATGCAACCTTATCTTAAAAGAGTAAATGTAGCAAAGTTTTTTTTTTAAGGTCTTTTTGTGAAAATTTACTCCATTAAAAAAAGGCTTTTCCCTCCAAATCAAAGACTGAATTGTCAATTTTTACATCATATACAGTTTCAAATCAGTAGAATCTCTTTAAACCAAAATTTTGCGGTGTTTCAAAATCATGATGGTTTGGGGAGAACTTGACAGTTGAGCACTCTTGGATAAGAGGTTCTAGCTCTAGAATCTCACAATAAATCCTACGGCATTGATTAAAGTAATGCTTTACAGTGTGCAATTCCTGCTTCAACTCCCTTTCCCTTCCCTGCTTCTTTTTGACCCGCCATAAAGAGATAGGATAGGTCTAGGAAAAGCACACGCTCAACTGCCCTTTCTTATTTTTAATATCTTCAATACCTAATCATTTCCTTGTTCTCCAGTGTTGGTATTAAATTAGACCTCTAGTTTAGAATCGCATAAGCTCCTATTGGTCACTTATAGGGATTGATACCTGTAGTTATGGTTATTAAATGCCACTATCTTCATTAGGCCTAGCCCACCATATGAAACAAGGCTTTGCTTTTCTCATGATTTCACATTCGACTCACAGTAAAAGCCTCTCCCTCAGTGCTTTACTCAACATCGCACAGAAGGCAGCCTATGGTCAACGCCATATCTAGGCCAAAGAAGGGTTGAGACGCGAGGGTTTTTTTTTTTTTTTTATATTGCTTGTGTACATGTTTTGTTAAGTCCTTTTCAGGATGAAATGGGTGAGAATCTTTCAATTTAAAGGCAGTGCCGGTCAGAAATTATTTTGTTTAGAGATTGTAATTATACAAAGACAAAGAAGAGAAATGCACAAGCAAGTCAATTCTCTACAGTTCATCGAGTTTTTCAATTTAGAAGCTTTTGATCTAAAAAGACTCTAAAGTATATGAAAATCAGTTACACAAGTCTAGAACATAGTAATTAGCAAAAATAATCCCTATTTTTCATACAAAATTTAGGTTAAATTTCACTCGTTATATCAAAGACCTTTATTTCAAGACTAAACTGAACAGCAAACACTGATGGGCAAAGTTAAATTTTAAAAAATAAAAGCCAAATAACAAAAAGAGGAAAATTTTAATATTAAATGTAAAATGTTTGAATCCTGTATGCTTTTGGAAGGGAAACCAATGCTTCAAGTTACAAGAAAACAATTAATAATCTCATCTTGCCTCAAGGGTGCCATCTGCTGAAATAGTCATTGAAATGATAACAATTTAAATAATTTGATGTATTTGTAATCTATTCTATCCTTCACTAAAAAAAAGCAAGTGGAGACTGCATAAGGGGAGGGGAGAGACTTTTGCCATTGTTAGTTTAAGTGAATGTGTCTGCATGCATATAAAAAAGAGACTGAAGGGAATTCAATAATTGCACTCCTGCTACATAGGTAGAGAAACAAAGCACAAATGCAAAATTTGTTAAACCTGATTTCATGGTCCCCCCAAAAAACAAACAATATCTTTGCTAACTCTGTCAATCATATTTAGAATAATCCCAAAGAGTGATTGGTTATATCTTCTGATTTTTTTTTCAATGAAAAGAAAGTTTGGGGTTTGAACACAAAGGATAGCTATATAACTCAAATTTCATTTTCTGTAGTTTTGCTTGACTGGCCTTATGTGCATTGTATTGCCAAGTGATATTCAATATTTTCATTTTTAAAATAAAAGGAAACAAGATTTTTTTATGGTCATATCACTGAATAACCCTCAACTCATTTGTATCAAAGCTTGCAACAGGTTGAGCCACCCAAACATTCCCTGTAGATGTTGCCACACTCCTTGAAGTTTCACTTTTTGCCCACATGCTATAACTCATATAAAGATCCCACAACCAATTCGCTGTCTGAACAACAGCATTATTAATCTATTTCTTTATCGATATCTAGGGAATAGATGGGCCAAAAACAGCTGGTTCCAAGTGAATCAAGCTGTATGGCTTTCACCCTTATAGCAGATTACTGAAAAATCAGACTCTATCGAGAACTAGAACCAATATTGACTTATCCATACATCCACTGATCCATTGCATTGGTTTTTACAATAAAATAACAATGGCTTAAAAAATGCAGACATATAAGATCTGCTGAAGAGAAGATCCACTTAGATTAATTCTTCTGTATTTATTATTTTATTTTACTTTATCTTCATTAACATCATTATTCCATAAATATATTCCTTATAAAATTTATAGGTTTTTATCATCTCTTCAATCATCCAACCACATTATATTTTTGTAGATCCACAATATTAGCCAACTTAAAAAATGAAAGCCATACATTGAAAAGATTAAAAAGATGGCCCACTTCTCTATGAGCAACTTTCCTTTAAACCTGTTACAGGCTTACAGGCTTTCCAACTAGAAGCAATCACAATTTTTACTTCTAACTTAAATGTCGGACTTTAAATGAAAGCCATAAATTGAAAAGATTAAAAAGATGGCCCATTTCTCTATGAGCAACTTTTCTTTAAACCTGCTACAGGCTTTCCTACATAAAGCAATTATAATTTTTACTTCTTTAATTTAGGTGTTTAATTTTAATTCAATCTTGCAGATCCATAAATTGATCTGTTTGATTTAGGCATGTTGTCAGTGCTGTAGTGACCTTTGAACTATGAGCACTTGCCTATTTCCCACCCACTTTCCTACCACCCAAAAAAAAATAAAATTCATGACAAAGATTCTATGACCAATATTACTTTAGCATCAGAAACTTGAAGAATTCAACTTTGGAAAATTTGAGCCCCAATTACCAGTTTTTTACAAAGCATTTTACTTGTAGTGACTGCATTAATGACAAGCAATTAGGTAGATTTCTTTTTGCTGAAAACATTCAGATATTGTTACAGTTTCATGCCCAAAAAAACTTCAGAAGATAACATTTAATAAACATACACTAAGTACTCATAAAGCAATTATCACTATAAATATGCCCAATAGAGCAAATTTTCAGAGGCAACATTTCATTATTCTGAATCTCATTTCAGCGCTTCAGTAATCTGGTCCCCATTTTCGTAATATATTACAAAAAATCAGTAGTGGTTTGCAGATTTGGGTTATAAAAGATTATAAAGTCCTCACCATCGTCTCCTTTTTTGATCCAGTAACCATTGCCTAAAGATAAGTATGGACATTCCACCGAGTAGAATTTGAATAGGGTTGTACATGAGCAATGGTATTGACAGCAAACTCATGTTAGGATTGTTGGCGAAGATTATCTCAATCATTGGGATTCCTGTAATAGTAAGAGATAGGAAACATGCCAATAGGACATTTAGGGCGACTTTCAGAAGATACAATGTATGTGAATCAACTGATATGCAATACACTACAGCCATTGATATTTCTATGTTTACGTATGTACGCATGTGTTTTTATATGTATATGTACATGTACAAGCTAACATACATAGACTCTTAAAAACTAAGCCAAACAATGTATGCATACTTAAAACAAGCAACTCCAGATAAAAACAATACTGTGACACAATTATTATTGCCTCACACTCAAAAGTGTTGGGATAGAAATCATTTTTTTTAATATATGCAGACTGAAATGCATTGAAAATATATTCACTTGTATCAAACTTCTTTGATTTCTTTCCCTAATTTCCAAACTAAATTATTTTTACTAATCCATAATTTAATTAGTCTTTTCAGAGAGAGAAAAATGGTGAATGCGATAGATGGGAAAAAAATTAGAAATTAGGAAGGAATGGGGGAGGAGAGAGAAAAACAAACAGAGGAAAAAAGAGTTAGACTTACCAACTTTGATAGGTAGATAATGATTGGAGGAGATAAAATCTTAGGCAATGATATAAATCTTGCCCATTTTATTTTTTTCAGAGATCTTATGTGGAACAGCACAAATTTATTTATCAACATAAATGTGAAATTAAATCAAATTTTTTATAGCAATTAAAATATCTCAAACATAATCTTTACAACGGTTTCCTTTGCATATGAGTTAGTATGGATTTTTCTTTTCTACATACTTTTTCTTTTCATGCCATTGCCGATTTGTTTTGACATACCTAATGTCAAGGATTTGTGTGTGCCACAGAATGTAATAGCAACAGAATCTGCTGGCGTAAAGCTAAACATGGAACTGGAACTGGTATGTGAAAGGAACATCATAACGCACAACTGAAACAAAATTACTGAAAAAGAATAGAAAATAAATGCAATGAAGTAAATCACAGGCCAATAATCAAACAAAGAAATGCAGCACAATAGATTGGACTCTTGGCTTCCATGTGAGGGATGACTGGCTTGATTCTCAGACCAGGTGGACAATTTTTTTTTCACTTTCCTACCAGTTAGGTAGCTATCTCTCAACAATATCAACGAAAGTAAAAGGAAAATAAAACCAAATGTATTATAATATCATAGGTTAAGAAAAAATCATGACCCTGCTACTAGTTTTCCTGTACTTGTTCCAACAAAAAGAAGTCACTTTAATTTCATAGCTAGATGACTAACATTTGATAAATGTCATTGCTCTTTGAGAGTCTCGATACATAATATGAACTATGAGTACCAGTAAGATGATCAACCAAAGAGTGCTTTCACTGCTTTGCCTTGTGTACCTACCATAGCCAATAAAGGGCAGTATTGTGAGTGTAAAGCCTGTGGAGATTACTACTTTTTATTTGGCTACAACAGTATTAACTGCAAGCTTAGTTCATTACTTTCAAACTATCTTTTTTGATTCATTATCTTGATAGAGTTAGAAATGAGGAGCTCTGGAAAAGGAAAAAACAAAAGAGAGTAGAGGATAAAATCAAGAGAGGATCATAGAGATGGACTGGGTATACCATGAGAACGCAGGGGATGACTGTTATTCATCAAGCCACAGGGGGGGAAAGAAAAGATGACCTAAAAGCATGTGGAGAAGGTATATGAGTAAGAAATAGGAAGAAACTGGACAAAGGTGATGACCTTCCCAAAGGAAAGGGTGGGATGGAGATGATCATGATGATAAATTTAATCCACATGAAAGCATGACTTGACTGTGATAGCCTTGAGTTTCAATGCAAGAATTAGTAGGAAGAACAGCTGCTTTTAAAGGTTGGGCTGAGGCAACAGAGATAATTCACAAAACATGAGCAATGTATGGGTCATTTTGTAATCTGTAGCCGAATAGCAGGACAGAGCCTCTGTACTTTTGCAACTGATTTATGGAGAAGCCATTAAGCCATTAAAAAAAAACAAAATGATACTGGAGAATTCAACAAAAGTGAAAACACAAATATTGATTTAAAAATTCAACTTTTTCTTTAAGACAAAAAGCCCGTTTTTAAACCACCCACAAATTTAAATAAAAAAAACAACAACAACAACAAACTATAAAAAAATGTCTGCAAAAGAGAGATACAGTAGAATCCATTTAACCTTCGCCGTACTTTTGTGCTGAAAACAGCACATGACTTCTAACTTTCAAATATTTTTCAAAGGAGCTAACTCAGGATACTGAGGCTCTCCGAATGCTTCAATCGACCTAAATTTACAAACAAATTAGCACTTACAAAAATTTAGAAATTAAAATGTATTACAAAAAAAATCAATGTGAAAAGTTGTACACCTCTCCATAGGTGTAAATTATCATCTTTGTCATCATCACCATCACTACAATTTTCATTATTATAATCAACAATACTTCCATCACCATTATCCCCACCTTCATCATCAACACCACCCCCTTCATATGATTGTCATCCCCATCTCTATCATGATCATCATCACATCACTTCACTATCATCGCCACTATCTTCATCATAATTATTATCATCATCATCTTCACCTTCATCAATATTAATTATCATGGTCATGACCACCATTGTAATAATGACTCTCAAAATCACTGCTCACAACATACTTATCTTTAGGCCTACAAAATTTTGATAGCAATCAAGTACCCCACTGGGCATGGAAGGTTTTCAAGCATTCATTTTCAACATTTTAAACATTAATAAATGTCTTTTCTTTCTGCACCTGATAATTCAAAAGATCAATATACATAAGACAAGGACATTAAATCAATACTTTTTGTGGCTCGATTTTCATGCAGTGAAACAAGCAGTAGAGTTACATCAGGCCACTAAGTGCTGCCTCTTTTATGCTAAGCCTACTAGACCTAGATCTAAATATCAATCACCCGTACAAGAAAAAAACTTAAGATCTAATGAACCCAATGTGGTTTTTCTAAAGCTTTACTTAAAAAGACATTGCATTTAGTCAATAAAAAGCAATTTCGCTCCACAAATGCGTATCAAAGATGATCTACTTTCACTATTTACAGCCCTTGCTTTGCAGGCAAAGCAATGGGGAATGGCCTATCGATAGGCTTATTAAGTACATTTGCACTATTGCTGGCAATAAATTTTTTTGCTATACAAAAGAGTGGGTTAAAAACAGTTCATAGTAGGTGAACTGCTACGTGTATGATAATAGCAAAGCACAGCAAGGGTTAAATCAAATTTGCATAAGTCGATCTTCTTATAAATAGATCATTATATTTCTGGAACGTTTTGACCTACCCATAGTTTATTGTAAGAAACAATGCAATGGAGATGATGCATAAGTTGATTTTTAGCCAAGAAAATCGACTTATCTGTAGTCCAACGAAAGAAGAAAAGTTGTTAACAAAACTGTCCAACTGTGTCACCCTCACCTATGATAAGATTTTTATGAGATGAGACAAACATAAGCGCTATAGCATCTACTTCATCATAGCCCATGGACACAGATAAATGTAAACTGAACAGCATGATGAATATGAGCAAGGAGGCCACTGAAAACAACATTATTCTCAAGTTAAATCTGCACCTAAACTTGATTGCTTGCCCACAAACTAAAAGAAATATTTGAAACCTCAAAATCCCACAACTTAAAAAAGAGTGAGTTAACATAGTTGTTTTGGAAGTGATGCTGTGAATATATATAGCAGAACATCTTATGAATATCTACACGAATTTCCTGTCCTACATCACTCACAAACTACCGTGGTTTTCACAACAAAACAACAATTTGATTAAAAACTTTTGGAAAAACTATCTAGCCACTCATACTGAAACACATGAGGGGCATCCCAGAGTCTATAATAAACTATATTTGCAGGTTTTATTACTAGTTCCATCACACTTTGGCTATCATTTTTTGTCATAAACTGAAGTCTGAGACAAAAGGTGATTGCTAAAATGTGACTGAAAGCATGAAAAAAAATTATGGAATCATATATACATGAGCTGTAATATCACAAGTTAATGATAATTATAGATATTAATCAAATTGCTTAGCCAAAAAGAAAAACAAAAACAAAAATTCAATTAGAACCCACTCAAAAATATTGTGAACACAAGAGATAGGGCATCCAACTGAAAGTCTGTCCGTGAAAATGTGTTGCAAAATGTCGTGTAGACTATGAAATGAATCAACAATCTGAAACGTCAAAAGCAGAAAGAAAAACAATTCTCAACAGTACACCATTCTTGGGTCAAGTAGTTAAATAAATAAGGTTAAAGTAATACATTGGATCAATTCATCTTACAGAGTCCAAAAAAATAGAGATGATACAAAGAGACAGAAATAGAGGGAGGAGGAAGATGAAATAAAGGAAAAAGTGATAAGATGGAGAGAAATGGAGAGACAAATGAGGGAAGGATGAAGGAGGAGAAAAGGGAAAAAGAAAAGATAAACAGCAAGGAGAGACAGGGGAGAGACAGAGAGAGAGAACAAGAGACACAGAGAAATGGAGAGATAATGAGAAAGGTAAAGAGATACAGTGCAAACCTCATAATTTGAAGTGCCAGGGAGTAGACCAAAACTTTGAATTATGAGACTTCGAATTATTAAAAGGGGCAAAAGTAGGAATCAAAGAACACCACTAACTATTAAACCTACATTTGGCACCTTACTTTCTTCCCCTAGTTTGACTGCTCCACTCTCTTCCATTGTAATTAATGGCACTCCTGGAGTATGCCAGCTTTCTTAATAACAGTGATTGGCACTGTTTTGGGAGTGGCGAGAGCAAAGCAATTTTCTTCCTACAGGTGTTTTATGGCGATGTGGACTTCAAATTATGAGAATCGACTTCCTTTGACTTCAAATAATGAGTTCAAACTCATCAAAGCCAAAGAAAAGTAAAAAAACACAGATTGCGATACTTCGATATATAAGAAACTTGAATAATTGGACTTCGGTTTTTGAGGTTTCCACTGTATTGAGAGAGATGGAAAGATATTGGGAGGTAAAAGAGTGAGAGATGCATAGTGAAAGAGAGAAAGTTGGAGATGGATAAATATTAAAAAGAAAAAGAGAGAGAGAGTTTTAATCTTGGATGAAAAAAATTGAAATCAGAGCAATCTTTTAAAATTTGACATAAACCAATAAATATTGAAACAAACTTGGAAATTTATACTCAAGATTCAATTCAAGACATCAAAATTATTTTCTAGCTTCATTACTCATTCATAAATCTTTTAGTCCTTTGAATTTGTTATGAGAGAAGAAAAAAAAAGATCTACCATGTATTTTTTGCAAACTGCAGCATTGTGTTGATTGAGAGCAGTAGATTTCTAAAAAAAAATTAGAAAATCTTACTGGCCAATGGTTTTAAATGGAATGTTCTGTCTTCGCTTAAACTTGTACCATGTGTTATGGATGATTTGACCAACAATAAGAGGTAAGATGACCATGATGAAGAGCTCCTTGAAGATTTTGTAATAGGGCAAGTCCAATTCGGAGGAGCCAAACTGAGGAATGTTGTACATGAGAACTCCAAGTTATGTTATATTATAAATTCACATGAGATAATTGCTTTCACCAATTATCTTTTAGAAAAATTGAGAAGAGTGAAACTGAGACGTGCATAGAAAAAAAAAAGATCCTTTAGATAATTACGTACATCATCTATTCACTGTCAAAGTTCAACTCTTAAACTATTGGGTTTTTTTCTTCTTTACATCAGTGTTTACTTTTTTCAACTGGCCACAAGGTATTGAGTAAAGTATTTTCGCTTCTCTCACTCAATTCTATATTTTTAAGTGCTCAATCGAAATAAAATTCCAAAAATATAAATACATCAGTTGTGAGACATATTGATGTATTTTGAGGCAACCAGAGTACATAAGTTACATGTTGCAATTTGGAGACTTTGAGTAATGAGTAATGTGCACAAACTTACAATGAAGACTTTTATGAAAAGAAAAACAACCTTATGTCTGTACTGATTGAGTTTTTATTACCTTTTTTTTTTTATTCAATAACAGTTTTCAAAAAGGCTCTGATACAAAAGTAATAACAATTTGTAACTAATTTTCTCATAGTGTCTCACATTGAATTTGTTAAGATTAGCTTAAATTTTTAACTACAGTAGTATTGACAAATGGAGCACCCCAAGGTTAGATTAGATGTCCACCTGCATTACACAGGGAGCATTGAATACCATAGACCGTGCTAAGGGATTGGCTCATGTTAGTTTAAATTTTCAACCATGACAAATAGTGACAAAAGAAGCAACCAAAACCATAGGGAGTTCAAGCTACAAGATTTGTTTATGTTAGTTTGAATTTCGAACTAAAACAAGTATTGACATATGGAGCATCCAACACTGAATATGCTGTAGTACAAGCTATGGGATGCTGTCACGTCTGATAATAGTTTAAGAGTTGAATCATTCAAGCTACATCAAGTTTATAGAGTATATGTTTAAATATCAATTTATTCAGAAATTAACATAATACTAAACCATTTTAACTCATAACTTTTAAAAGATGCTTCCATACAAAAAAAGAAAAAAAAAGCATGACGGGTGATTGGGAAAAAAGAGTTTGAATACATTTCTGTCCTGACGCAATTCCTATCGGGAAGCCACAAAGGATGCAAATTATCGCAAAAGAAAAAGAAAATAAGATATAAAGAAAACCATCTGAATTTTTCATACTTACTATTAACACTATAAGGAATGGTGTTACAACTATGCCCTGGAAAAGAAAAATGAACAGAAATATGTATACTTTGTTGGACTTTTTTTTTCAGTAATATTCACTTGACATTTTTAAATTGTTTTGCAACAGGTAAAAATTTTGGAAAAATCAAAACAATGTGGTAAAAGAATACAATGGTAGCTTAAAAGCTGTTAATCCAGAGTCAACAACACAGAGTATAAATTGAAACATTTCACTCTAAGGTTTCTTTAGGATAAAAAAATATGATAACCAAAGTAATAAAAACAAAAAATAAAAAAGAAAAATAACGGAAAAAATAAATCACACGAATAAATACAAAATTAGTGATGCATCTTTTTTATTCTTAAACAGTTTCATTGCTTTGGTCAAATGTAGTCAAAGATTCCCCACTTTTTACAGTAGAAGTTTCTTGCAGTTAGAGCCTTTAATCATCCGTTTGTAAACGTGCATGCCATTACAAAATGAGACATTTTAGAAGAGGAGAGAGTCTCCAAAGTATGGTTAGCAGCTTTATACCTCTTGTTATTTATATCAAATTGCATGCTAAGTGTTAAGACCAGGTTTGCAGTTTTTCTTGCAATATTTAATTATTAATATGTGAGACGCCATCTTGGATGTATGAAGTCCACACATGTATTGCCACAAATAAAAATCGACGTTTTGTGGAAAAATCGGCAATACAAAAACAGATTTCAAGCACTACAAAACACCATCAGACTCTCTCACATGCAGTTAGCAAATCTAGAATTCATACATCAGCACTTTGACCTGTCTCTATATTCATTAAATTTGTTCCTCTTTCACAAAAGGTCTCATTCTGGTCCCTCTGAACATATTTCTATGGTCATATTTTCTTTAAAAATCTCAGGTTTTTATTGATGAAACACTTATATATAAAACTATTGGCTACTAGTGTCTACATGGACGGAAAGAGAGAGCTTACCAACATGCTTCCAAAAGCTGAGTTAAACACTGCCGCAGCCTGCCATGGAAATAACACAATAACACTGTTTGATTTATGAGTTGAAAAAAAAAATCAAATTTTAGTAAGATTTTAAAATTGTTCTTCCTCCTAACCCTCATTTTTTAAGGCTCACATACTACAAAACACAAAAATATTTAAAACCTATAGATATGTGCCACAATAGTGAAATAACAGGTTAATCTTTTGAAAATGGCCTATAAAAAATTAGAGTAGCTTAAGATAAACAGATCAGTCTTATCATCCACACAGGTTGAGATAATACTTGGAAAAAACCTCTCTGAAACTCTGGTATTTCTGTAATTTCATAAACATGAATATTTCAAATATACATTTATTCACAAGGTTCTCTGGAATCAAAAAGATAAAACTTGCTGCAATATAAACTCATTATTATAATAAAGCTTTAAAAAAATAAACCATCAAAACTTGGGACCTCTTCTTAAAATTCAGATCTTAGGATGTTATTAATGTATAATTTCAAAAATAAATATTACAGTAAATATTACATATTTTTAAAAAACAATAAAATCAATGATTGAATCAGGCACAAACTTGATTCCAGGAAGCGTACCTCATTGCCACCAACAGATTTTGTAAGAATGACAGCTGAAGACACTGGTGGTGGCATTGTACTTAAAAGTGTCATCCTGTGGAAAAATTAGAAACGAAGTTAAAGTATAGTGTGATCCTTCAAGGAAATAATCTTACCTCATTTCAAAGATCTTTCAAAACAAAATGCTAACTTTCTAGCTAATTTTGGACTAGTTTGAAGGCTAATTACATTGCCAGGTGACTTGCTGACCATTGCTGTACAGTTAAAAAGGATTGTAACTAAACTTTGATTATGAAAATTCAACAACTACATGCAACTTAAGATTCATTTTATTGAATATAAATCATGTTCTAGAAAATAAGATACTCAAAGTTTTGGCAGCATAGACTTTTTTTTTGTAAACAGTAGTGTGTTTGAACATTTCAAAACACTTTTCGTAATGTGATGTCAGTACCTTTGTACACAATGCTAAAAATATATGATCATCTCATTACTACATTTCATTTGCGAGCGAGTACATTTCTCAAAATACTTTTTTTTATAATTGCCTTGCTACATCATATCTTTGAATCCACAACCCTTATATGTATATTGAATCGAATTAGTTAAAATAATAATCCATCTAAACACATACATTTTTTAACTGATTTTCAAGAAATATTTTAATTTGGAATGTATGAAAGTTATTGCTTTTTTTTCAAATTAAAGTCAAAAGTTTCTCATTGAACCTGAGCATGTACTGCTACTTCTGTGCTCTACAAAAATAAATTGTAAACAAGGAAAACCTGCTCCATCACCTCTCTCTCTTTCTCTAGAACTCTTTTTGTACATAGCAACATATTGTTACGGCTCTGCTGTTTAAAACATATGGGGCAGTTTTTTCTATATTAAGAAAAAACTGAAATTTTTGGGGGTTTTTTTTCTCTTGACCATATTATTTACTATTTCATAGATTTAAGCTTTACACAATTGTATTGCCCCATTTTTATAACATGAGAATGAGGCTCAGGAAGGTAATATTACTAAAATTGCATTCTATCATAAATCTGACATCTCCTATTATCAAAGTGAAGTGATTATATCACATATCATTTAGACATGTCTTTGAATATATTCCTTCACAATTACAGTAGAACCAATTTTTGAAAATAACTGTTGCAGTAAAGAGGTTTGAAAAGCTTTGAATAGCCCCGTTTTTCTCTACAATTTCAGCCACATAATTTGTTTTTGAAATAACAAGCATCAAAACTGCCTTGGTAAAAAAAATAACAAAATCTGGAAGATGAAAAAGAAAGAAACAAAAAGCATCTCAAATTTCCCTTGCCCAGCCATTTAAAGTGCAAAACTAAAATTGCCATAAATAGGCCAATATCTACAAGCACTGTATAGTATTAACAATGCCAAGAATCTTGCTATGCTCCTTTCCCATATTGCCCACTTCATTTACACTATGCTGTTCTAGTTAACACATGAAGGTCTAGACCAACCCTGGCTTATGATCACCCAGTTTCTGGGAGTGCATTATTTGTATGTCTATGTTGGACATTTTCCATTATAACTACATGCCTGTGAGGTTAACAATGAAAAATGATTGGTGTTGGGAGGGTTGCCAGTGCTTACCTCCCATTCAGCAGAATAACAAATTCTTCTATAATCCCTTACGATGAGATAATTTATGATGAGTAAAAAAGTTGTCGTTTAATTTTCAGATAAAACACAATCAGCTTTCTTTAACTTTACCCCTCAAGCAATGCTGGGTGCAAGAATGTGTGCTGCAATATTGACACAAGGATGTAAACAATAACTGGAAAGGCAACAAAGGTGAATCCCTGAACAAACAAATGAAGATCCCATCGGAGAATTGCTACAGTCAATGCCTGAAAATTTAAAACAAAACTTAATGTTAAAATGCAAAACAGTCGCCTATTTCCTTGAGAAATTTTCTGACATGTGACAGAGTAAATTCAAAATTCCTTATTAGAATCCTGCATTTGCCAGGCAAGATGTGTCCTTGGAAAAAGTACTAGCTAAGTGATTTGCTTTGTCTAGCCAGCTACCATTATCAGTTGGCATAAAAGATATTGCATCTGAGAGATGCAGCTGCATAAAAAGTTTAGGTTGAGGGATACATTATTATGCTTGGTACTCTTTTCTTCAAACATCTTGAGCTCTATTTCACTCTGAGATAAAACTGTAGTAATCTTTTTTTTCATATTCATTCCTGGACCCACAGATTTACTTGAAGGATCATTAGTCTTTTTTTTATGCTCAATGACAGTTGCTGTGATTATGATATATGATAAAATAATGTTCACATTAATTAGTGATAATTAACAGTAACAACAATCATTATGACGATGAATATAATGAGGAGGAAGAGGAAGTGGTGGTGGTAGTAATATTTTCTCCAATCTCCAGAGTTTTGACAAAAAATATAAATTTTGAGGAAGAAATAATAAACATACCGCAGTTGGAAGAGTTATTCCACTGATGAGGAAAATTGTTGACACTGCAAAGTATTTCACTGTGATCTCAGGTCTCAAAATACCTGTAGAGTGAACCATCTTAAATATATATATATATATATCCAAGTGTTGGATTATAAGGTTTAGGCCTACATGAACATGTAAGAAAGTAAAATAATTTGCATACACTGTTTAAAATAACAGCAAAATGAAAAATATGTTACATCAAAAAAAAAAAAAAAAAAAAAACAACCAAAAAACCCCACATTTTCTCTTCCTACTGTATTGTAAGACGATTGTTTATCAAGCCTACAAAAAAAAATAGTAACAAATTCTTTACTTTTAAAAAAAAATCTTCAAATAATTCGTAAAATACTCTCCAAGTAGGCCACAATATTCTATATATTCTTTAATTGTTACAAAACTGAGATATATTTATTAAGATAAATGAGCCATCTGTTTGTGTTCAATAATTACTGTTTTAAATTATACAAATTAAAATTATAATTAATATATAATCTGGCCACAATATTCTATATATTCTTTAATTATTACAAAACTGAGATATAGATATTTAGTAAGATAAATGAGCCATCTATTTGTGTTCAATAATTACTGTTTTAAATTATACAAATTAAAATTATAATTGGTATAAAATCTGTCTAGACTGCTCATGCTTCCAGGGCTTCCAATGCTTGGGTTTATTGCCAAATAATTTTTGTTTTTTGAGAATTAAAACTTGCAAAATGGTAAAAAAAAGATTGCTGTATTGCCATTACCTCCAGCGCTTCCAATAGTTGGGTTTAACTTGGCTAAACAGATAGCCACCAGGATGCCCATACAAAAATGGGAATTCTTCATGTCATAAGTTCCTGAATTTAGATACTGTCATTCTATAAAGAGAAATAAAAATAATGACAATTCGAATTAGATTTAGTCTAGAATTTGTACTTCTGACAAATAATTTAAAGAAAACTTATTTGAGACGCTAAAGAATCAGCCACAGGATAAATCCAAATGCTCTGTAGCGATGCAATGTTACTATTGGTCATCACCCAGTAAAAAATCAGAGCCTATTGTGAGTCACTCTGAGATATCCTAAGCTAGATTTTATACCCATTTTCAAGATCAGTGATCCCTTTTACTTCGCAACAGTATTATCCTAAATAAAATTTGTCAGCCTCAAAAGCAATCATAGATCTTGCTAGATCTCGACGCTGAAATGTGATCAGATTTAATGGAAAACTTTTAGAATAATTTTAAAAGCAATCGACATTAACAGTTAAACCTGAGCAATTAAAGTTCTAAAATGCTATGAGCTATGGTTTTAGATGTATTTTTGTTTTTTTATCTAAATTTCTTATACACATCTGACAATAAAATCTAAATAGCCTTGACCCACCTACAGTTCTACGTGGCAAGTGTCTCTATGTTTGGTCAAAACAAAAACAAAAAAATAAAAGATAATCTGGATGCAACAAGGCAATGCAACATGTAGAGCCTAAATTTAGTTTCTTAGTTAGCTAGTTATACTTGATTTCAGATACAGGTCCCTAAGGCTCCTCTTCATCGGACTCTGCTCCCAAATATGCTGCATCACTGCAGGTTACTGTGATCTTGGCCTTAAAGTTACGATAAAGTAGTTGTTGGTTTGATCAATATTATCAAGCCTATTTTTGAAGGTCTTCACAGTTTTGATGTTACAACGTTGGTAGGCAAATTGTTCCACGTATCCACCACTCTTAGGTCAAGCCCACACCGGGCATGGGGCCGGAGTGGTGAAGCACCACTTATGGTAGTCTGGTGCTAACCAAGGCTGGTGGCGAAACAGACCGCCTATGGCGCGTTTTTGGTGGAGGTGTGTTGTCAATGACAACTGATAGTGATAGCATCGCGCGCGTTATATACTCTTGTATATTCTTCTATTATAGTACATGCTGTTCAAATCTAATAAAAAAATTAGACATTCATCTTTGCAATTTTTACTGTTTGTGTATGTGTGTGTGCTTGGTTCAAATTTACAAAAGAAAGTAAAGAACTAAATCTAGAACTAGAGTCCAGATCTAGATCTCTAGATTGAGAGAGAGAGAGAGAGAGAGAGAGAGAGAGAGAGAGAGAGAGAGAGAGAGAGAGAGAGAGAGTTCTTAAAAATTTTGAATCTGGATCTAATCTAGATTTAAATTTTATTCAGGTCTATCTAGAGCTAGAATCTTGGTCTACAGCTGGATCGTTAGTATAATTATATCTGTATTTAAATCTAGAATTTTATTAGATCTCGGCCTAACTCAATGGATTTGACGAGATCTTATATAGGATAAGGATATTAATTTCATTTTATTAAGATGATCTATTCTAGGCCATATCTGTTATACTCGATATATTAAGAGGTCTACTCTGATCTTCAGTTAAGGTCTCATGTGTTGGGCTATCGATAACCAGTCTGCGATGCCCAGAACTGATTTGGCCTGATTAATAAGTAATTATTTTGTACAAGACTGAATTGATTACTTTATCTAAACTTAGTTTTGCAAAGTGTAAAATCTACATATTTAATAGAAAAGTGGTCGAAAACCCGAAATTTTTTGCGAATTGAGGGAGTCTGCACCAGTCTGGGGCACCAGGAATTTTACTGCATGCAGCAA
The DNA here is from genome assembly GCA_019648995.1 of Plakobranchus ocellatus. Taxonomy (NCBI): domain Eukaryota; kingdom Metazoa; phylum Mollusca; class Gastropoda; family Plakobranchidae; genus Plakobranchus; species Plakobranchus ocellatus. The sequence goes on along the minus strand of BLXT01004061.1, from coordinate 1,126,071 downwards.
ACGGCCTGGCACCAGCCTGGGGGGGG
>BLXT01004061.1:1090711-1113693 GCA_019648995.1 Plakobranchus ocellatus | reverse complement strand
AAGTCATAAAGAGGATATATTTTGATGGTCATAAAAATTGAGCTTTATCCTCCCACTTTCCTTCTTTTTTTTTCTTTTTTTTTTTTTTTTAATTTCCCTTGATTTAGTGCCTTAAAGCAATATTGGCACTCAATACTGAGCTGATTCTTGCATTTATATTTAAGACTGGAAAATGCCTTCTATGAGCAAGCTCAGGCCTACTATCACCAGGAAGCAAGAAAAGTGAAGTCACACAAAGATTTCTTAAACAAAACCACACACCAGGTGAGGCTCCAAGCTTAGCATTCTTTGCATTATAAATAAGAAATAATAGTATCTTGAGACCAGTATAAATCATTTGGATGTTACAAATAAAACTTTTAAGAAAAAAACAAATCTAGAAAATTGGGTTTTGCTTTGATAAAATGCTTTTTAAGTCAAGTTCAAAGGTGTGTATCTCTTAATGATTGTCATCATTGCAAATCTCAGAGATTGTATTTTCAGGCTGTGTCAGAGAGAGCTGCAATTCTTGCCAGCATTTCTTAGGTTTTTTTGTTATTGTTACCCAAAAGGAAATTAAGACTGAAGAATTGCCTTTGGTCATTGTGTCATACGTCATTACTTTTTAAAGCAAAAATAAGAAATTGAAAATTTCTATGCATAAATTTGTGAAGAATTCTAGAGGTTAGATGCACAATGAAACTCTTGTGCTTTCTATTATGCACTCATTCCTTATAAGTGATGAATTTTATGTGATCATTGTTTAAGATATGCAAGATTTTATGAATGAAAATTTCTTCTTTTTTTCTTTCCCCTGTCCCCTTTCCCCCATATTCTTTTTTTTTCAAATACTCACATCAAATTTAGACTTACCACTGGTCATGATGGTTTTCTTTGAAAAAAAGAAAGATCAGATTTTAAAAGACTTATCGTATCAGAGTAATAGTCACAAGACAGGTCCAAATGAGTCAAAGAAGTTTCATTTTGAATATATTAAATCATTGATACATCCAGAAAGTGCATTATTGAGCTTAGTTACGGGTACTCTTATTCTGTGCTAAAATATTGAGGTTTTCATGTTTTATAAAAAGGAAATGGTGCAAATCAAGGCAAAAGCAAACTTTGTGAAAAAATTTTTTTTTGTTTTGTTTTTTGTTTTTCTTTTTGCCTTTACATGTGATATATTCACTGATTTATCTTTCATATCAGTTGCTTTTTGTGAGGCATCAGTTCAAGAGTGCTTTCTTCAATGAACTCAAACAAGACTCTAATACAGCGATCAAGTAAGATGTTCTCATTGTTTGTCTATGCTCGTGCTGGTTGCAGTAGTTTCTAATTAACTATATGACTGATGGTCCTAATGGTTGCATATTTTTGCATGGTTATTTTTCATGAGGAAACTGAAAAAACACTGTTTGTTAGGAAGAATTGCACAAGGTGAGAGCTATGATGTTAAAATTATCATTTAACGTTTGAGACAGATAAGAGATTTTTTTTGTCATCATTTTGTGAGGGGGTTTTTTGGAGGGGGAGGTAATTTTTATCCTATATTTGAAGCTTTTTTTTTATTTCTGTTTTGTTTTATTAAAGGCACTACAAACAAGCTTATGGTTATATCCTGGACCTGAGGATGCATGACACCAATATGTTGGAGATAAAAACAGTAGCTGGATTTATCAACTATAAGGTATGAGTGCTTTTTTTTTTATATGTCTACTTGTGACTGCTCCATTTTTTTCACCATTTTGTGATTTTATAATGCTGCTTGAATGATTGCTCTTCATATATTTTACAATATTTATAAAATTTACGGAAATTCTTAGAAATTCTAAACGGAAAGAGGCTATATAGAATGAAATTTTAGATCAGATTCTTAAAACTGATGAATGTACTAGTGTTGTGTCCTTGGTTTTTTTTTTTTTGTTTTTGGAAGGGTTTTTTGTATAGGGTGTCGTTGCAGTATCTTTCTTGTGTCATCAGAGTTTTTCTTGAAGCATTTCTTTCCTACAAGAATTGAAAATTGAAGAAAAAAAACGCCTAGATATTTCCTTAGCCAAGAGAAAAAAAGAGACTGATAGACACTACTTTTCTTTGATTATTTTCTGACACATTCTACTTCATTGCAACAGATTTGTAGGCTATCCTTCCAGCACAATGCTCCTCTAGATGCCATCGCACAGTTTAGGAAGCATATAGACTTCTTCAAGTCTAAAACTGGAATCCCAGAGCTGTCATTCGAGCACAGTGCTTGGATGTCAAAACAGTAAGATTTGTTTTTAAGATTTACCTTTTGCTTTGGTGGGTTTTTTTTAATAGCTCAAAAGCAAATTATTTGTCTTAAAACCAGTCCTAAATGAGTTGAACGCAGCATGTAAAACTTGAAAAAAAATAAAAATGTAAGTTTGTGATTTATTTCTTTTCCACTGCTCTATTCAATGATTCAGAACCCCAGTTCTTTGGCACAAAATAACTACATTTTTAAAAACGAAAGCTTTCAACATTGCAAATTAATTAATTGCAGTTTTTTACTACATGAGGGATTTATAATGTTCAAATATTACTTCCTTATAATTTTGACTGGACGTGGAAGAAGCTCCATCCACCGAGACAAAGCTTTAATACATTTTGTGTGTGAATCATCTATGAATATCCAGGAAATTCTGGCTAACTGCTTTTCATGTTTTGTGCTATCAACAGATCATCTTGGGAAAGTTAATCAGGTAAACATTGACATTTTAATTTTCATGCGAGTATCAATAAATCATCTTGAGAAAATTAATAATAAAATTTACAATTTTAATGTTGCTGTACTACATATTTTATCTTTATATTTATTCTGGAACTGTTTAGGTTTCATGTGTTTGGTGACCTGTTTGACGAGGCTATCAAGCTGGGCCTGACAGCCATACAGACTCAGCATCCAGGTTTTTATTTTCAGCAGGCAGCTAACCATGCCATCTTTAGGAAGCAACTGTGCCAGGGTTTGTGCATGGTAAGGATTTGTTCTTAATCCTCTTTTTCATTTTATAAATACATTTGTTTTTGTATCTTTATTTTGTATCATGTTGTTAGAATTGAGAGAAAAATAAAGAGAGATTATAATGCTTATTTCAACTTTTTTCTTTTTGTTTTGAGTTTAAAAAAAAAAAAAATAAATATGGTTTTCTTCTAGTTTGATTTATTGTTGCATCTATCCAAGTATCATAATTTACATATCTATATTTGTGTTTTTTATTCTATCAGCAACCTGAAGAAATGAAATCTGCCAATGAGATTGAAGAATTTTTGGGCAAGACAGAGTTTTATGGTCAGAGAAAATGGCGGCAGGAACAACAAAGTAAGGAAGAAATAAATGTTTATGAAATACATGAAAGTAAGCTTTATTTCATGCTACAACATTTTTGAAATTTCAGTGCCTTTTTATTGTTGAAAATGAGAAACTACTGGCAAACAATCTAAAACCCTGTTTTAATAGGAGAAGGATTGTGTTGAATATCTTTACATTTCACAAAGCAAAAAAATTGTGTCAACTTTAAGACAGTTCTGTTTAACTTTGAGATTCAGTACCTGTGTCTCTTGCTTAAAAACATTGTCAAACACAAAATGGGTCTTAATTATCTCTAAATCTCATGCTTTGCAATAAGATTAGAAGAAAAGAAATTTGATTCCGATAGTTATGTTTATTAAGACTCTGCAAATGTCACAGATGTATATTTTTTGCTTTTTTCCATTTCTATGAAATAAAGATATTTAAACAGGCAATGATATAAATGTGATTCTGTAATTCTCTGCAGGTATTGAACCATCAGATTTACACAAAGAGCGGGAGGGCATATTGGCTCTACAAACAAAAGAGAGGCAGCTTGATCACTCCGTAAGTTATGCTCACCTTGGTTAAATGTTTCTTACATTGGCAGGGGATATGTACTTGTGTTTGTAATGCCTGTTTGACAGAGAGCTATACAACTGTGGTTTCAGCGTTATATCATACTTTCAAGGTGTGGGGTGAAAAAACATAAATGATTAGAGACATAAAAAGCCCAAAGAGCATTGGTGAGGTTAATAATATTAAGTTAGATACCACCTTTTGTCGGTTAATAAAAAGTCTACTGTTTTACTTTATGACATGCGAATTTAAAGTTTTGGAGGGTGACCACCAACATGGTGATCATATCATCATCAGCAATAAAAAGCCATCTATTGTTGTCCATCCTTTGCACATGAATTGTCTGGGTTTTGTTTTTAACAATGAATTGGTGTTTGGTAATATTTCAGTTGCTGATTATCCCTCTTCTGAGCAGTGCTGTCACACAGTTTCGCAAATACAAGTCACCACGTATGAAAAGATTCCTCAGTGAGTTTTCCTTCCAAGTTTTCACTTTTTTGTCACCAGCGTTAATTTTTGGATAAAAATGAAAATGAGTAAAATTAATTTTTTTAAAAATGTACAATTATTATTTTTGAAGCGAAATATTGTTTTCCGTTTTAGCTAAGATTTATCTTCCAACCAGTTCGATTGGGTCTTGTGTCATAAATATAGTTTTGCAGCGCTTATTTAAAAATAATCAGCTTTGTAACATAAAAAATTGCTCCAACTTATCTTGAATCTCTATTGAGCTACTGTAATGCAATTTTTCTTTTTTAAATAGCTGAGTAAAGTGCAAAAGAAAAATTTTCGTGGGATTTTTTTTTTTGTTTGTTCTTAAACTGTTATTGAAAGCTTATGACTTATCACAAGGGATGTCAAGACAACTGTTGACACTAATTTGATCAAAAGATGTGTCATTATATTTTTTTTTTCCACAGTGGTCCAAATGGGTGAGGAGTATTACCATGCTAAAGACCATGTCAAGGCACTCATGTAAGTGAGAAAGCATAATTTTTTATGGATGAAGGGAATGCAAGCCACATACTTTAAACAAAAATAGTAGGGTCCTGATTATTTGTTTGCATTGTAAGGTAATTGTGTTGGCTTTCTTTGTTGCCATTACTTTCCCGTAGTTTAGAGAGATTTAACATCCAGTCGGTGCTGTGTAGATACATAGCAGTTCGTAAAAATATGTTGGTTTGGATTTATGACTTCTTGTGTGATAGCCATCACACTGCCAAGTGTCATACTTTAGCTCTCTCTGATAAAGAGCACCAGTCTCAAATAGAACTGGCTTTAGGTTGATAGCAATTAATAGGTTATTTAGGTCTTCAGTTTTGCAAGACAGCAATGAGAGGAATATTTATTTTCAGGTATAACAGAAGGTTTTGCTGCGTAATTTTTTTAAGATCACTCTTGATAATACTTTTATATCTTATATAATTGTGCATTTGAGTTTTTGCAGTTTTTTTTTTTCAATTATCAAATTACAAATGGGATCACCACTAAAGAAGCATTATTAACAATATTAAATCTAGGATCCTAAAGATGCAATGGAAACTGAATTATTGTATAAACTGAAGTTTTTTTAAAGGGCTGGATCTTTTCTTTTATTAATTTTTTTTATGAGTCCATGAAAGGCATTGAATATTGTTCCTTTTTTCCCTTTAGACTTCTCAACAAAGTGATGTGGGACTATCGTGCTGAGAGATGGTGGAAGCTTCTCACCTCCATTCTGGGGACCTCCCTCAAGTGTGCTTACCTCACAGCCAAAGTGCAAGAGTACGTCTCCAACTGTATGGAACTCATAGGGCGGTGTATCCTTTCTTTAAGAGGATCAATGTTTCTTTTTAAATCTGTTTTCAGACTGAATTCTCAACAAGTATAAAATGTTTGTCTATCTTTTTTTTTTTCAGTTTTCTGATTTCTTTTTTTTTTTTAGCTTGATTCTGTCCAAGCAATGTAATTTCAAGTTGGAATCTTTATTTTTAAAGTTCTTGAAGACTCTCAAAACACAAAAAGTAATGCAATTTCCAGTGTGACTTCTCTTAGATTTATTTTAGAAATCTGATATTCTGTATGTGTTCTCACAACCCAAATTAGCATCATAAAATTTCACATCCATGTGACAGCACTGGATGGCTTAGGTCACAATATGTTGTAGGTCACCTTTGTTCAAAGAATCGGTGGAAATTGAGTCCTTTACAAAAGCTGAGATAGGTGTGTCCTGAAAAAAAAAAAAGTAGTATTGCAGCATGATACCACTAGGCCACACACAAGTAGACAGACTGAGAATGCTTTTAGGAAAATGAATTTCCCCATTTTGCCACATCCATCTTCAGTCCAGACCTTGCCCCTGGTGATACTTTCTGTTCCCCAAGTTGATGGAATATCATATAGGAATCCGCTATGAAACGAAGATGTGGTTGCTGTTGTTTGTTTTGGTGCAGGCAACAAACTATAAACTTTATTACATACGGTGTACCTCATCTCATTTTCCATTGGCAGCTGTGTATTGATAGGGAAGGACTACGACAAGTGTGCATTGCATAGCTAAGATGTTAAGCTTTCTTTTCAATGAAATGTCCGTAACAATTTTTTTTTTTAAAGTCACTAGCAACATTGTATTACTTTTTCAGCCAGCCCTTGACATTTAAGATATTCCTTTCCACCCCCCCCAAAATCTCTTCTTTCCTGGCTTGATTGATAAAACATCAATTCATCGTGATTCTAATGTTGATTCCAATGCTCTTGGCTTAAAATGATACCTCTCAAGGTTCAGATGGTACATTTTATTTTTATAATACAATGATTAACATCACAATCCAAAGCTCAAAAATCGCAGTTTCCAATACCCATAGCCTTGTCATGGTAAGGATGAAAAGTATTTTGTTGCCTCATGTTTTTCATTTTAAGAAATTGAGAAATTTGAAAATTTTCTTCAATAGATAAATAATTTTTGGTGTTAGATAAAAGAAATGCATTACCTTAGCAGTATTGCAGATTCTCAGTGCAGTGAAAATGAAAAGATCAGAATACAGATGAATCTGGTTCGAGTCATGTCTGTAAGTAGCTTTTTGTGTTATATGCTTTGAATTGTAATAAAAGACCTCTTTTTTTTTTTTAGTTAATGCTAGGATGGGTTCAGTATAAGAAAATTGCATAAAAAGAAAACTTTGCTCTCCAACTTTGAGATTCATTTATAACCATAACCCTTTCCAAACATTTTTATCTTTGCATGTATGTCTTAAAACCAGTCGTAAAGAGCCGAATATCACATTTTGATAAAAATCATTTTAAAGCTGGATTTTTTTTTTCATCTTTTCATCTTTTTTTTTTTAACAACTTAGGTATTTATATCTTGGCACACAGGCTATTTCTATGGTTTAACCCCCATGGGACTTATCTGGCATAGGCTTCAAGTTCATAAATATGGCAGTCACAAACTTAAGAAGTACTGTGTATATTGTAATGGAAATTAACTAAATCCAGCAGTAATTCCATCAGCTATCTTCATGTCAGCAGTAACAGTGCAGCAGCAGCAACAACAATGATGATAATGACAACAACAAGTAATCTCGTAATCAAGAGATCATTTTCTTTATCTGGTTGCACAATTTGTTCACCTTCCGGAAAATAATCACTGTTACTGTCTGAGTCTAAAGCTATTACAGCGTAAAAAATCTGAAACAAAGATCTGTTGCTGGCCATTTGTGTATGACTGGTACTGCAATTTTCCTACCTCTAGACCAAAAATGTAGTCGCTACATAAAAACTAGCATTTCTGCAAAGTCCAACTTGTGGGATTCAATGCAAGATAAGTTAGAAAGAGAATACTTAGAATCTCTAGGTCTGGATAGCTTTACATAATTACAAGCCAGGATTTTTTTTTTTTTTTTTTTTTAAATCGGCCAATTTGACCTGATCAGTCCGTTACGGGTTAAAATGTCCAACCTTTGACTTCTGCCAGTGGCTCATTTTAAATGGTCTCAGGACATTTCTTTTTATAATCCTAATCATTCATTAAGTTTTCCTATTGGCAAAAAAAAAGCCTTTAGATGGTCCACTCTTTCTTACTCCTTTCATTTATCCATTCAGCATACTGTGCCAGAGGCAGAGCCTGACTTAGATCAGTCATGTGTGGAGAAGGCCAGTGCTCTTTGGGCAGAGTTTAGATCTCATCCTACGTCGTTTACTTTGGAGATGCATGGCCTCATTCCTTTCAGTGAGTGTTTTGTTGGGTTTTCTTTATGAGGAAAACCTCTCAGTGATGTAAAAATGATTTAATTGTGCCTATTTTTTTGCATGAAAACTGTAAGGACTGGCTGAAGAAGTTAGAGATTTTTTTTTGTTGTTTTTTTTTAGCATTTGGACATTATAGCCCAAAAGGTGGCTAGGCTATGCAAACTCACTTTGAAATCTGGAAAGAGCTTTCCATCAGAGGTTCAAGCCCTTTGGGTCCTCTCCTTACCAGCATAACAAGAGATGAGGTTATTTAGAGAGGCAGATGCTGTCATTATCTTTCATTTGTGTCCTTCAATTAGATAATAATTATCTGAAAAACTAAATCCAGTATGAGACCTTCATTTTTTTTTTCTTTTGAGGTCTGGGATACTAAAATGAAAAAATTGGATGTTTCGCTCAGATACAAACTCTTTTATTGACTTTTAGCACAAGTTACTTCATGTAATATTCAAGACTCAAGGTACAGACTAAAACAAAAATTGGGTTCAATAGACGAAAATTCAATGTTGTTTTGATTTTCCTCTATCTTTTTAGTTGAAACCAAGGCATGCTTTGTTCACGAGACTGTCTCTGCTGATAATAAAATCATCGTAGAGGTTTGTCTCAGGTAAGTTAATGGATGAGATCCAGTTACAAAATTAGATCATTAGAATAATGCTGCAGTTTGGGATTTTTTTTGTTTGGCCAAATAATTAAACAGAGAGGCATAATTATCAGCTTTATTCTTAGTCAGGCTGTTATAGAGGAAAATGATGAAAAAATGAAGTATTACTTTTGTAGTAGGACTACAGTCAAGTTAATTTTAGCATCAATGTTTGCCAATGCTCTTCAAACAATATGGAGTTGAAAATAACTTTTATTTACCACAACTTTTTTTTGTCTTTTTAAAGCTAAATCTATGCCACATTTTTATCTTATATTTCATATTTCAACGTATATGCAATATTTTTTTTCTTTCTCTTTTTTTTTTTTTTTTGTTTTCTTGATGCAAAATGTATTCCTGTTTTAAAGAAGTTCGCACATTTATCTCGGATTCATTTTCAGAGTTGGCTGTCCTTTCCCAGTTAGACTGTCAAAGTTGCTTGTGCTCTTCACAAATCAGGTTGGCTGAGTTTTTACCTCGGTGGTTTTAAATATAGAACCACACTCAGTTTTATATGCAAAAACAAGTTTTAGAACGCTTCTTTTCAAAACTTCAGAGGTGTAGCAGTCCTACAAAATAAATTAATTTACATATTTACATGACCAAATTTAATATCCTAAAGTGAAGAGCTAAATATTGTGATCGCTCAATGTGCAGAAAATTGAAAGTGCATCTCCAGAAATTATGTACATAAAGAAGAAAGAAAAAAAATATCTAAAAAATAGATGAAGCCAAAATCAAGTTGAGATATTTTCATCTTTGCATCAATCTTGTTTCTTTTGATAATTAGAAATTTGTTTTGTATTATGTTGTAAAATGAAATGAGTCACTTACTTTTGTAGCTGAAGGTTTTTGTCAAAAGCCATTTATGCAAATCTGCAATTCAGCTCATTTTTGGGAGCTGCATTTAAAATTTCTTGCAGGAAAAAAAAGCATTACCAGGCAAAGCTGTGGTCTAAGTCTTAATGCTTTTATGGTTCCAAGCCTGATGCATGAAACTTATAGCCATCATTTTTGTTTTTGTCAAAATACTTTTGTGCTAGTATACTACACTTACAGCATTTGCTGGTAGCTTAAATTCCTTTAGATCTTAGAGCAATGAAGATATATAGTAGTGCCTTGGGCAGTTTCAGTTGGTTCAATTAAAAAAAAATTATTATTGGTATAAAGTGACAATTTTTGTATGCGTTAAATAGTCGTGGACTTAAAAAAATATTTACCCCTCTTACTTGAAATGCTTATTTGAAGTTGCTCAGGTAAGCCTTCACTTAGAGTCCTCTTGTGAAGTTGTCACACAAATCTCTATTTAGATACTATGTAGTTTCATGGTTTTTAACCTAATACACATGTTCCAGAAGCTTCATTGTGACATTATTGCCTTTGACTTTGCAGAAATATAATCCTCACTGTGTTCTTACTGATGGCCGAGGCATTTCTGCAAAATCAGACGGTGGAGTGGATAGTCCAAGTGATCTGTACCTGAAACCAAATGAGCCTCGTGTCTTCAGCTTTTCATTCATCCCTTTCAGTGAAGATGTCGGAGAGCAATTAGAGGTTTTTACTTTTTCTCTTTATTCTCTCATATTCATTAAAACCAGGGATAAAAAATGTATACAATCAGAATTTTTTGCATAGCCACGCTTTGGGCAAGTTGAATATCCATGGTCTAGCAGATCTAATTACGAAAGCATCATTTTTCTCAAATGAAAGGTTGTGAATGTTGCACAGAAATCATCTTGACCTGTAGTTCTTTTGAAAATTTGAAAAATATATGTAAATGTATAGCATTTCTTCGTTTTTCAAAGAACTAGTTTGAAAGGTCAGAATCATTTCTCATCAAATGATGAATGAAATAAAATAAAAGTGATCCACATTTGAATAGGATGGAAACATTCAAGCTTACAAAACAAATGTGAGTGGGGATGGGAAAAGCGCAGATTTAGATGAGATGGAAAAATACTGCTGCTATGAATATTATCAATTGTTAAGGTTGCTCTTAGTCATAGAAAAAGCTGAATTCACAAGTATTTAATTATATCAGAGGTTTTCACGGGCATAGCATTATGCTTGAATTTCCTCTTTCCTTTTTCTTGACTAGAGCGTTTAATTTTGTTTTTATCTGTGCACTGTAGCTGCGTTTTTTTATCCTGATATTCAGATATCTTCCTTGGCTGTTGAAATGGGTAACGAGTCAGGCTGCAGTGCTATGCTTCGATGGACAGGAGGAGGAGGGGAGACGATCCTGCAGCCTGTTGGTCCAGCGAAGCCCATCATCAGGCCTACGCCATCAGGACAACCGGTGGACTGGGCTGCTTTTATTGTCAACCCAGTAGTCAAGTAAGTTTCTAGTTCCTTATCTTTTTCCTCTGTAGGTGCTGAAATGTGTAACAGATATTGGCAGAACTCATCACTGACTTAACTGTGCAGATGCTCTCTTGTTTTTAATCTAGTGTAAGTCATTGATATTTGTTTTCCAAATTTTTTCTCTGTAAATTTTGCAATTTTAAAACAATGGTATATTAAAAGGTGTGTGTGTGCAAGCTTTAAATCTAAGGCTTCCAAGTTTGAGCTGGCCACAGCACTTTGACATGGAAAAAGGCCTGTTATGGAAAATCAAATCATAAGCTTCTAAAATTAATTTTGTCAAGCCTTTTAAAGAGGAATGGTTTATATTTAAATATCTTTTTCTGAAAGTATTTTATATTATATGAACTAGTCCCAAGACCTAGATTTTTGTGTCTACCTACATGTTTATGTTCTAAAGGTACATTATTCTCTTCAAAGTTCTGTCTTTTCACCTCCTTGCTTTCAGTTTGAACAACCTAGTTGTCCTTTGTTCTTGATAAACTTTGCTTTTACTGATGTATTAAATTCATTAACCTCATGGTGGAAAAAGTTGATTGATTTTGCATAAGGTGTTTTCTAGAATTATCTTGGAAAACATGGAGAAGCAAGTTCAGTGAGTATAAAAAGGGACTGTTCAATCTGATCTTTTTAGAAAAGACCATGAATATGATTATCTTTTTTTTTGCAGGCCTTACAGATTTGCTTACACAAATTGTCAATAACAAAGATTCTATTTCTCTGTTTTCTAGAATTATTCCCCGCAAGGCATTGCTGGAAGTGAAAGTGGAACACGAACCACCGTGTCTCCTCAATGAAGTGTACATCTTGACCATTCATGTGGAGAACAAAGAAAGTGCTGATATCCACAATGTCAAGTAAGATAACCTAGCAAATTGACGTCAATAAAGACTCTATAAGAAATAATGAATGGAAGAAAGTGGAGTTTGAGCGGTCAAAATTGCAAGAATTGGGATATATTTTTCCACTTGCAGGAAACTTGAGAACTTATTAATTTTTTCAGCAATTTAAGATTTATATACTCTCCATCTTTCTTTTTTTATGCAAGTTTCAGCAGATTACATATTTGTTTTCAGTCCCATAAATGTGTGACCACAAGTAGCTTGTATTATGTTTATATATTTGTGATTGATAACAAGACTTTTGTTAATATTTTCCAGGTTTTCTCTTGGACTGCAGGACCTGGAGGAAGGACAAGACGCTACAAGTAAGTTGGGGTTTTTTTTTGTTTAATTCAATTTATTATGTCTTTCTTTTTATTTTGAAATAATTATATCAAGGATATATTTGTAATTTTTAAATTTGAGCATGAGCTAATAATCAGGATATTTGTTTATTTATTTATTCGCAAATAATTTTTCATTTTCAGCACAGTAATTTCTCTTAACATTTCATGATTTTTTTATTCCTACTTTCACTCGCAGCTATTATTTGCTTTACTTTCTTTTGTTTTTTTTAACTCACACTTTCACAGTGATATTGCATGTTGCAAACAGGGATTAATTATGACAATGGAATATACAACACATCATGGCCTTCATCCATATGAAGAGACTAGATATCCAATGAACAAAAAGAAAAAAAAAAAAAAGCAGAAACAGGAGCAAAAAAATTGTATTAAACGATTTTTTTTTTTGTTAAATACTTTATGCAAAAGGATTGATTGTGAGGTTGTTTTACTGTAGCTTTTCTCAGCATTCATCAATTGATTTTATCCTTGTAGTTATCACTAAACTCTTGTTACAGGGATGTAAATAGCTCACGCTTTTTCACTACAATGCCTGTTTTAGCAATATTTAGCTCTCCTTCCTTTATTTTTGTCCTAATTAGTTGTGTCCAATCACTGCCAAAATCAATTGTTTTTATAACAATGAGAATAAACCCCAGGAAAGCTTTTTAAAGTAATATACTATAGGCCTAACGCTCATTAGTGTTATCGATTACTCTTATTTCCGTGATTAGAAGTTGGCTCAGGCCCATACTTTTCTGTAAATAGTAGTAGTCTATTTAACCATCAAAATTTTCAGAGAAAATTTTAGGAAAAAGTAAGAATAAATAGGTCGATGAATTCCTAGAAGCTCAGAGATAGATCTTAGGCATTAATTTCACAATTTTTTAGTTGTTGACCCTGTGCACTGGAAGTGATCTTACCTAAATGAATTGAATGGAATCAAGAGCCTAGTGGATAATGCTGGGCTCAAGTAGGCTCTAGTGTATCTGTAGGAAGTTCTTAACAATCAGATTTGTTAGTTAGTATTGCGAAGAGAGAGTCTTTTTTTTCTCTCAAAGTTATGAAGGCTTTTCAATATTTTTGCCTACAGCTCAAGTTTCTGCTGATGTCAGTAGCTTTGAAGAAGCAACCTTGTCCAGTCATTGTAAGACAGATGTTGGCTCACTAAAGAAAGGACAAAAGGTAACTTTGCCAGCTCACAGCAAAAAACGGCAACCAAAAAATGTGAAATTGTTTTACATGAATTGATAGTGAAAGTATGTTTACAAACACAGCTAATAAGAACGCCCCAACAGAAAAAAAAAATCTTACATGTCTTGAGTACAAAGAAGTAATAATTTACATAAATAATGAGTAGAGACTAGTTAAGTACTTTTTTTTTTTATCGAAGCAAATGAATTTTGTAAGACTATTATTGCTATCTCCTCTGAGCATTAAGACCCTAAACCATTCATGAAATGTATGCTTTAAATGTTAAACAGTTTATCAAGGACATCTGTTCTTACACAAATTTTTGTTTTATTTTCCACAGATATCAAAGTGTTTCTATGTAAAATGTCTGCATGTTGCAAGCAGAGTTTTTGTGGCCCAAGTAAGTTCTTACTCACACTTGCAAGAATGATTTAAATTTTTTAAGCAAGCGAGCAAAATTTTTTAAGCTGCAAAAATTTATGAAAATTTGAAGGTTACTTAATAATGTACTTTTTTCCCGCTATTTGAGTTCGTGGCCCTCTGATCTTTTTCTCTTTAAAACTTAACTATATATATGCTGTTTGTTTGGTTTTATATTTTATATCAACAAAAAAGAATTGTATAAAATATCTTTCATTTTAAATCTAACTTTCTCAACATGAATGAGCTTATGTCTTTTCTTATTTCATCATTCCACAGGTAAACTATGATGTTGGCGTGCGAGTAGATGACCAGACCCTGATCTGTAGCTGTAAGGCGGAGGAGGTTATCAGTCTGCCCACAGTGAGACCCTTCGACGTTTCCATCAAGCTAGAATCTTTAAAGGTATGACACAGTTACCATCTGTATGTTTTTTTGGGGGAGTATCCATCTTTATGTATTATATATTGCAAATGTATTTTTCCTCTTAGAGAATAGCTTTTCCTACCTATTCATGTAAATTCTTGTATAACAAATTTGGCTTCATATAAAGTGGTAGAAAGCAAACTTTATTCTCTCTTGTGTTTCCTATTGGTATTGTCACAGAAAGCAGTTTATCAAACTTTGAAGTTACTATAAGTGATAGAATATGAGGAGCACCTTGATGATTTCATTTGTTTCCCCTTCACACCTTTCAAAAATGTATAATGCCATAAATTATTAATATTTTGCATCTGCGTTTCTTCTTTTACTCAATGTTTAATACTTTCTATTGATTGAATTAGTCAATAAAAAAGTGATCCTTTAACCTGTCTTGATTCCAGTTTGAGACAATAGAGGCTGTCCATGCTGATGACCCATTTCTTCTGACCACAGACATAGTGTGCTCATCACCATGGCCTATAGAGATGAAAAACAGCTCTTTGCATTTGGTAAGAGTGGGCTCTTATTACTGCTTTCTCTATCTGTGAAAAAATAAAGTGAAATAAGCATTATTTCCTCAAAAGTTATCTTGTGTGAGAGAAGTCTAAATAATTTCAAGGCACAAATTTGAGGAGAAAATAAAAAAAACTACATTGACTTTTGAAGTAAATTTAATCATAGTTTACTTCTTAATATACAGCTGTGTATATGCTTAGGTTATAATACTTGTACTTTAGTTATTTTTGTCAAAGATAAGGTTTTATGTGTAATTCTGGTGACTCTCTTATAGCTTACTTAGATACATTTTTGGCACATTTACGCATCCATACAACAAAAGAGCCATTTATGTAGCTTCAAAGGTTCAATCATTAGTTCTGTCCTTTCCTTCCAAGACTGAGTTTGAGGCCTTGACCTTACACAATCAGCACTTGCATTGACTATGGGGGCCTAAAGCTTGAGATTTCCAAAGCAGTTTATGAGTTGGTTCACACTTGGTTAATTTACATGCTCGTTGAATATTTTATATGAAAAAGAGAAGAAGAGTGTGATAAATAAGGAACCAATAAGATGCCTTATATTTCATTATGGATTTCTAAGCAATAACAAAAAAAAATAATGAATGTAAGCATTGTCACTTTTACTCACAGTACTTTTCCCCCTCCCCTTTTTCCCGATTAATTCAAACTCAGAGTGAGTTTATCCACACTGCTGGAGACAAGTTTGAATCTCAAATCGCTGAAGGTAAAGCTACCCCTTTAACTTTTGTAACACTCTTCTTAAATTCAATTTAATGACACATTTTCTTTTGTATTTCAAAGGAAATTATCCTCTGTGATGTTTTGGAAAAAAAAATTAAATTCAAGATAAACCGAGGAAAAAAAATAATGAGTTTGAAAAACCAGAAAGGGAGATTATTTAGCCATGAATTTAGATAGTCACTGTAAAACTAAAGATTTGAAAGCTAGTACTAGTAGTAAAAAATAGCATTTTAAAAATCGAAATTATGTGAAAAAATATATTAAAGTACTCTTAATAGTTCCACTCAAAAACTTTTTTTTGGGATATTTCAATTTTTTGTTGAATTGAAACTGCGCTAAATTTCAATTTACAATAATATATTTATAAAGTGCCACTTTGTGTGTATGTGTAACAGTGCAACTGAATAAATCCGACTGCGGAGCGGAGTGTATCTGTCTGGTGGCTTCATCATGTGTCCAACCTTCAGTCTCGCTTGGAACTTATACGCTTGAGTGGAAAAGGTTACCCAATTTATTTAAACTAAATTTTTGGTCCTTTTTAAGTTTAATTTATTAGGGTTTTTTTTAGTTAATGCCAATTATATCTTTATGATCAAAATTTAAAAAACAATATTTTAGTTGCAAAGGTAGTAATGAGATATGCCTCTGCAAAGATAGCCCAAAGGAAATGTGCAAAATGAATAATTTACTTTTGAAATGGTGCTTTGCAAAAACTGATTAATTTAAGAGGTTTTTTTTTTTCAAATGTACTGACAAGTTATGGAGTACATAGCAACGTGTGAAGATAAACCGTAATATGTTTCATGGCCTAATCGTTCTAAAAGCATATTAGACGTATGTGCTCTCAGCATATTTTTGTGTCTAAAATATGCCCAGCTTCTGACTTGAGTGACTTATAATGTGTAAACTACGTAACTCAAATTCTTCTCTCTTATTTCATTCTTGTATTGGTTTCAAAACAGGAAAACTGCCAACAGTGAAAGCCTGCCATATGTGAGCACAACTTTACCTCTTCCCACTGTGAACATCGAGTACATCCCCATCACTGTGCAGGTGGCACTGCCCGCATTTGGCCGTGTGAAAACTCTTTTGCCGCTGTGCTATTCAGTGCGCAACCGCACCCCATATGTGCAGGAGGTGCAGATCAGCATGGAGAGCACTGATAATTTCATGTTTTCTGGCAACAAGCAGGTGTGTTGAACAACTTATACAGTCTTTAGATATTGCATTTTTTTCTTCATTTTTTGAAATAAATAAATTTGATACAGCTTTGTCAAGTTTATTATTAACTTACTGAATCCTGACCTGTTGAGCTTATATTGTTTCCTGGTGTGTAGCCAAAATTAGGGTTCACAAAAAAATTTGTAAGAAAAAAGTTTTACTTGATTCCCACAAAATTTTGCATGCCATGACATGGAATAAAACCAATTTGAAAACATTTATTACATCTGAGATTTTATATGCTGCAGTCAAAAAGTGCCACAAAAGTGGTGAAAAAAAAATTCGAAAAAATATTCAATTAAAAATATGTAAATAGAAAATAATACAGAAAGACCAATATCAGAGTCATCTAAATTTAAACCTATACATCATTTCTCACTATCAGAAAATGTAATCAATTGAAAAGCTTCTTGCGCTCAAAATATTGATTCATTAGATATCATTAGATATACTTGGACCTGCCATCCTGGTTGAGTGAAGAGGCTGAGTTCTGGGACTAGGCTAGCAGTCACTTCTCAAAAAATTTGTAAAAATTATCCCTGGAACCAATAAAGCAAAACAAAGTCTGGAAGAAAGGGAAATGGTTACTTTATTACTAGCTGATGACAAACATTGCAACTGTTGTAATAAATGCTCTTTACTACTGGCTTAAGCTTAAGATTGCAAGCTTGGTATGAACCAATAGAAAACTAGGCATCGCAACTGTTGCAATGTTAAGGCTCAGTAAGTTAAAGCAAGTGTTAAATTTTTCTTTTGCCAATTTTGATTTTGCTTTCTCTCAATTAAGTGCATTCAAGTTTTTTTTTCTTTTTGGGGGGGGGGGTGAGTGGTGATAGTACAGTAGTACTTTAAAGCGGCACCCACAGCAGCAGGACTTTATTAAAAGCCCCTTTTTTTTGCTCTATGTAAACTCTATTACCCCCACATGGGTTTAACGGGACAAGGAAAGGATACTTGGATACAGCAAGAGGGGGGCTGATGAGGAAGAGTAACGCCCTGCATGTTTGGTTGGTTTAGTTTCTCCTTCACCCTCCCCCCATTTCTAATCTACCATTCACAGCCATCAGTTATGTTCCCGTCCTGTAAGCATTGCGTACATGACTGTGCAGCATTTTGTGTAAAATACATGTACTGCCGTAACCCACCATTGAGTGTGTGGAAGTATAAGAGAGGCATGGAAAAAATGGAGGGGGAGGGATCTGTAAACGGGTTCAAACTTGACAGTCAGCTGTGTCCAGCCTTGTAATTGGTCACTCCATTGATTACAAAGAAGGAAGGCACTGAGCCAGTGCATGATCTAGATCTAGGGCAGTTTGTCATCTAGGTTAGTTTAGATCTACCATTACACACTTCACTGTTGGATAGAGTGATCAGCGGTGCAAGGCTATCAAGGATAGCTTGAGAACATCAAAAGTGTGTGTGTTTAGGAGCAAGGGGAGAGGGGAGAGGCTGGGATGTGGAGCAAAGGGTTGGCTGGACTGGGAGGTTCAATCCGTGTGGTAGTATAAGGGAGCCTGAGCTGAGAGATGAGATGGAGAAAGAGGGAGATAGGGAGAGGGGAGCTTCAGTACACCATTGGACGTAATGCTCAGTTGGGCAACATTCACTGAAGAATCTACACAAGAAGGTCACTTAGGTAATTAAAGCTGACTGTGTGTATGTATGTGTTTTTCTATAAAATGGGGGGGATTGCGCTATATGTTTCAGTAATTTCCCTTTGCATTGCCATAGTGGAGACATGTCTACAATGGGATTTTTCCTCTGGAGCCAATTGTCTCGCTGCAGCTGTGTTCTGCTGTATCAATTCAATTTGTAAATATTGGTCTAAATAAGGTACAGTATCAGATTTCACTTTCATCTTACAAGAGCTGGATTTTATCTGATTGAAATACAACAAACTTAGTAAAGTTTGGCATTTCTTTCAAATGTGTATAAAAATTGAATTGCATGCTGTTGTTTTTGTGTGTGTTTTTTTTTTTTAATATCTTACAGACAAACCAGATTCAATCCAATTTTTATCCTTTTGTTTTGTGTCAATTATCTGATATTTCACATTATTTTTCATTTCTACTCCTGTAATACAGACGCAGTTCCGTGTGCTGCCAAGCCAGGAGTACAAGCTACATTACAACTTCTTTCCCCTGGTAGCAGGGCAGGTGACTCTACCCCGCCTGCACCTGGATATGATGCGCTATCCAAGCACCATGGATGAAATCATTAGCAAGATGCTTCCCACACATATTTTTATCAGGGTGGGTCACCAATGTCAAAGAGATTACTACTACTCAATAAGCTACATGGAAATGCCAAAGGACAGAATTGGACAATTTAACATTTATTTAGCTAGATACAGTAGTGAAAACTGAAATAGTTGCTGATTAGAAGCTGTATGTACACAAATTTCATCAGCTTAGATGGGGGGTCAGTAAAAGTTGACGAGGGGGAATGGCCATGAAGTTTTAACTATACATTTCATTTGTAGTCAAACTTAAAATTTTCAACATTTGAAAAGCTACTTTGCCTTTAATCAAATTTGATCACAAGCATTGATTTGTACAAATTTGATTGAAGTGAATTTTATATATATTATAATTCTGTGTCATTTTGTCTGTTTCTTTTTCAGCCCATTGGCAAGATTCAGCCTGTGTGAAGATTGGAATATCTGCATGTGCTGCTGAGGATTCAAAGTGCAATAGATTTTTGGGAGAATAGCAGACACTCTGATATTTGAGAATACGCCCTATTTTGAGCGTTATCAGTTGGTTTCTTTATAATTATTGTAAAAGGGTGTATATGTGTCATGATATTTTTTCAGATAATTACATCCTCTAAAGAATAGTGCTTTATGTATCATAAAGCGTAATCCTTGCTTACATCAAATGGAAAAAAAATGACTTCCAGACTCCGCCAAACATATGTAAGAATTTTGGTGGAAAATGCTAGGAATTAGGGCACCTGACTAATATTTATGAGAATTCTTCGTTGAGGAAATTGCCTCATTTTGTGTTAAGATTTCAAATATATGTGCTTGGGTTTCAAGATGTATGATTTGGGCATTCCAATTAATTGTGAACTTGGCCTGGAATAACGCTATGGGATTGGTCTAATAACTGTATCACTTGCATGGTTTTTCTTACCTATTTTAAGTGAACATAAAAGGCAACTCTGTACGTGCAGAGGGCAGTCTCAACATGTCGGCTGTGTATTTTTTCATTTCTCAAATGATTTGTGATAGGATTAAAGGAAGAGCCATAGTTGCTTATGTCTTAGACTTGAGACCTGAGGAAAAGAGAGTGTATTATATATGTGTTTTGAAAGTGTGAATAAGAAAGAGTCATGTCCATCTGTAGAGTGTATGCATATTAATTATATTGTTGAATGCAGGAAATTATGAGTGGAATGTCTTCAGTATGCTTGGTGTGAGTCCTTGTATGTTGTGTAATTATTGTATACATGTTGCTTATGCTATATTTTATGAACTTTAAGTTATTGCTCATGCCTATGTATGTGGTGAGCTAATAAAAAAACTTTCCAAAAATAAATTGCAGACATTTTTTTTTAGTATGAAAGTATGATTGATGAAGGTGGTCAACAAAATTAATCATTCTTATGTATCACCTTTTGTACTTCTCTTTTTTTGTATGTGTGAGTGCTTGTCTGAAGGTCTGTTTGCTTTTCAGTCTCCATCTTTCTATCTATTATTATGATTGTATTGTCTTTCATCTACCTGTCTCCCCATCACTCTTTCTCTTTCTCTCTCTCTCGCTCTCTTTATCTCACACACACTCACATTTTACAATTTACTGTTTCTCCCCTTGTTTCTTTGCCATTCCACACTTTATTCTTAGTATATTTCCTTGTTTTTATTGTTTTAATAACATGTGGGGAAGTTTTTGGCAACCTAGTCTTTAAATTTGCTTTCTATGTAGACCATTCATGAGCCTGCCACTAAGGTTGTATTCAGTGAGGGTCAAAATATCTGAGATTATCTACGAATGTTGTAATAAGTGAGTGAATTGTGACCCATGCTACAAACGATCTTCTAAAGGCTGTCATGTACCACTCAAGTCATTCTTAAGATCAATGTGTTGAAATGAACTTTGTATGCAGGTGCCCACGAAATACTGAGATCAAAGCTTTGTTTTAAAAAATCGAGTTAGTTGCCAAAATGAAAAGCTTGATATGCTATACTATTATTGTTACTGTATTTTTATCTTGTAGTTTAAGGGAAAAAGAAGCTTCAAAGAATCAGATAAGGTAAAGACACTCAGGCTGATCTGCCACAACTATATGTGCATGAATCAAGAATGTATCCAGCAGTTCTTACGATTACTATAGATGGATAGATGCTAAACAGAGAGAGAGAGATAAAAAATAGGTGGAAGCTAGACAGACATAGAGAATGAAGGTGAGAAAAACGGGAGGAAACAGAGAAACTGACTCCTTTTAAATACAGAGAGTTCAATCTATCTATGTAAAGGTCAATAATGTGTTTTTATTTGGGATCAACTCGTGCTCAAATTTAACGCTGAGTACGATTCTCAAGTTAAAACTACTATAATTTGACATTTGCATCCTTAAGGTTTTGGGCCTTAGCAAAGCTGATTGTGGACTGAAGCAAAATTGTATCTAGCACTGCTTGTTTTGTTTTTTTTTTTCTTCAGGCAAGTGCTTTGTTTGATAGACGTTTAAAACACATGCCTTTCCACATATGTATCAGTCAACAACTAACAGACAAAAGTTCTTGCTCACTTTGTATCCTACAATTGTTAATTTCTGGTCAACAAAAATTGAAGCTTTTGGGCTGTTTATTTTTTTTTTTTTAAGATATCGGATCCCTCTATTTTAATGGCTTACGTAATATTTGTAACTTTATATCGCAAGTCATGCTTTTTGTTGCATTCCTGTCTCTATCTTTCTATATTCTCGTCCATATAATCTTTTAATCACGACTTTGGTGACATTTTAAAATTTTTATTTAATATATCACATTCAACAAAGTATCAACAGTGGCTTACAATATACATGGTATCGACACTGGATCATAATCAACATAGTATAAATACAGGATCACAATCAACATAGTATCATTACTTGATCACAATCATGACAGTGTCAATAGTAATTCACAAAGAGAATAGTATCAATACTGGATCACAATTAACATATCAGTACTGAATCGCAATCAACATAACATCATAACTAGATCACAATCAATATAGTATCAATAGTATATCATAATCAGAATAATATCAATACTGAATCACAATCAACATATCATCAATACTGAATCACAAACAACCTATTAAAGAAAATTAATAATAAATAAATAAGCTCAATCCGTGTCTTTTTATTGTTACAGAAAAATGTACATTATGTTGTCTTATGTCAAATGGAAATTTATATTCGATACATGCACTCCAGTATCAGTATGCAAAGGCGGGCCAATGCGACTTCTGATTTTTTTTGCTTCTCTAATTAGGTTTTAAAATGATACAACTATAAATATTATTATAAATAATTCAACCTTAAAAAGGATGTATGTTTATGAATATTTGATTACAAACATACATGTATATTATATCATTTGCATATCTTTTCTATGCACATTATACCAAAGACTTAGTAACAATATTCCACTGCTGGTCACCAACAATGCAGAGGACAGCAGTGGCATACTCATTCTTTGTAGATGGTTACTTTCTCGTTGACATTATAAAAAGATCATTGTGAGAGTACGTTCCTAGGATAAGAATATTTACCCCCATGTGCATATGAAATCATAGCAATTTAATGCCATAATAGTGATAGTATGATAATAATACTAGCTCATGGTTCAAATGATCGTTGCTACCCAATTCACATAGCCTTTATGTGTTGTAATACATTCAAGTAAGAATAAATGTAATATTTAACTCCACATAATGCATACATAAGGCATGCATACCATCGTGTTGAAAAGTTTATACATGTAGCTGGTCAAATTTCTAACTCAAGTTCCATTAGTATCTCTGTGCGACCCAAAGAGTTTAGAGAGACAATAAGAAAACAAGAAAAGTATGCTTATACAAAATTCAAGACCAGTTAAAGGTTATTTTAAACATTTAAACCCACATGTTTGGAAAAAAAAGGGGGGGG
>BLXT01004061.1:1049204-1060090 GCA_019648995.1 Plakobranchus ocellatus | reverse complement strand
TTTTTTTTTTTTTTTTTTTTTTTTTTTTTTGTATTCAAAGCTAATTTTCAAGTAATTACTAAATTTAACTTATTTTAGGGTCCAAATTCTTGCCATCCTCCCAAAATATTTTTTTTTTCCCAACTCTGAAAGAATATAGATTATTAAAATAAACTCCCCAGTTACAATTTCATTGTCTTTAACAGAGGTAGTTGAAACAAATCTTTTGTCTTGATTTTTTATCTCTGTTATATTGATTTTTGGGTTTGGTCTGAAAGTCTTCAGTAGTTTCACATTCTATAAGCATAGATTTTTCAAAACAGGTAAAGCATAATGCAAAAGGAAGAAGAATGTAATATAAAAATAAAACCTCTGATCTTCTCCCCAGCATAAACTTTCTACATATTTTACTTGTGATAGTAAGGCTCAAAGTGCATTGTTGCCAACAAGCAAAGTAAATAATTTGATATATTTGCTGCCTTTCTTTATTCTCCCTAGCAAAACATATTTATATAGATGTTACATGTGATGCGGCATAGACATATTTAAGGAGATGCATTATGTTGATTATCACATTTTGTTGCTGCAGTGTGGTTTGAATCAAAATTGGTTTTTGAATCTGATAATCTAACATTTCTGTTCACAGGAACTCTCAAATCTGAGATGACAAACAACCTGTTGCAGTATTGTCTGTTTCCGAGATGCTGTTTCACTGCCAGTGATGCTGTCTACTCTGGACACTTCATTTCCGTCCTGCATAAACTCAAGACGCCAAATTTTTCTACTCTGATCACATATGATAGGGTAGGAAAATTTGCATTTTTTTAAAAAATTTTGTTTTGTCTCTTTTTTTTTTTAAATTTGAAATAGCAGTTCATAAACATAGCATCTAACCTTCACTATTGTTCGGCTCATATTCTTGACACTTACCTTCTTTCATATGATATTATCTTCTTCAACAATTGGAACATCTTCAAGATAATTTTTTGTTTCCAAGAGAGCAGTACATGTACGGTTTTTTCTCCTCTGTCAGCATATTTACAATCATTCAACTTGGAAAAAATAACTTGGTGTCTTTTATTATTCAATTTTAAAAAAAAATTGCCTCTTAAAGAAAAATAGAGCACTATCAGCGAAGGTAATTGAAGCAAAAACACAAAGATTGTTGTTAGATGGCCCCTTTTTCTAGCTTCTAAAGAGTAAAACATGCAATAAATCAATCCAAAATAACTTTTTTATTACAGATTATATTATAAATAAAATAGGCAATTTCTATTTAAACCTCCCAGCCCTTGATAATTTTTTTCCTGGGGGGGGGGGTAAAGCTACAAAATAGAGGTGGAACTGAAAATTCAAAGGAAGTTAAAACCTATACTTAGGTTGTTCTATGTATTGTATTTGAACAGTTGGTCCCTAGGTATATACGTAATACTTTCCCTCTTTATTGTCCCATACTATCTAAAGTCATGATTATTGCTCATTGCACTGAGAGGGTTAACATGTGAATTTAAGGGCATGCAATGGAATGGATTGCCTTGGAAATTGCCTTACAGTTGGAATCTCTGAAGCAAACATACTTATCAAAATATTTAGGTTATTGCAACACATAAATACTTACAGAAGACTGGTTATAACATATGTTCATTGAGACGCTGATGGCCAGAGATTTTTTTTTTTTATTTTGTTTTTTCCAAACCAGTTTCAATTTTACCAGATTTCTGGATTTTTTTTATAACCAAATCTCAAAAAATGTGAAACCAAATTTTTCTTAAGAAATGGGAAATTAACTTTGAAATCGGAGTATAAACAAGAAATAATTAGCCAATTTATTAAACCAATTGTGCCCTTAGGTATCAGCAGTGAATGGGGGCTTGGAATCGATCACCTATGATTGAAATTTCTTTCTTGGCATGTTTGAGAGTTGAAAATCTTTTTATAATCAGAATAGTAAACATATTTGAAAACAGCCTTAGGCACTAAAGTGAGCTTTTACAGACCATGGAGATCTTTATGGCACATTTCCTTTATTAAAGTGCAGGCATAGATTTATATCTAGAGGAATTTTCTTTTGCTTGGTCTTAAATAGTGTCTACAATGCTGAAAATTTGAATTATATTTTTACTAAAGGAGCAGGCTTTTTTATTGCATGGAAATAGATTTATATTAAATTTATTATAGAGAACATAGTTTTATTGTCGCACATGCATATGTATTAAATCATTTAATTTATCGAAGTTTAACAAACTCAGGTTTTTTCAGGTCCTGATTCCATTGCCTGATTTTTCCTATCTGTTTTGATAACTAAAGTTCAAATTTTAGATGATCTTCAATTGTATTACCATTCAGTTGGGTTGAACTGATGTCATATGTCCAGGATTTTACTGCTGTCTTATGTTCTAATTTTTTTTCCCATCTCCCAGGTTTTCAATGATATAACCTACACAGTCACAAGCTGCACAGAAAATGAGGCTCGTCGGTATGGCAGATTTCTCTGCACTGCTCTAGAGACCGTCATGAGATGGCACAGCAGCTCAGAGATTTATCAAAAGGTGACTGATTTGTCAATTTCATATTCACATTATGCCTCTGGAGATTTGCTGATTTTTGAAGGATTTTTTTTGTTGTTTCTTTTTTTAAATAGAATGGTCTTGATATCAGAATAAAAGAATTAAGTGAATGGAAAGCTATATTCTGTGTCTTAATTAGATATATAAAGTTCATGAAGAAATACTGGGAGTTTTTTTTGCTTTTTTTTAAGCAATATGTTTATAAACTCAATTCTTCTTGTTTTAAAGGAAAACTTTTAATTTGACCACCAAATTAAAAGAAAATAATAAAGTATTATTTCTTGTTTAAAGTAAACCCGGAAGAACATTACACAGTGAACATTCCTTACCTGCAAAAACAACATTTGATTGGCACTTTTCTTTGAAAACTTTTTAATAATTGTACGAACTATAACTCCTTCTCTCTTTTTCAATCTTCAGGAGTGCTATGTATATCCTGGCTTTATGACAGTTTTTCGAAAGGGGACAGATGTCAGCAACCGAATGGATAGGTTGGACTATGAAAACTTCAGACATGTATGCCACAAATGGCATTACAGACTTACTAAGGCAAGAGGAGAAAACAAAAATTACCTTTTTGGTCTCCCCATTTAGAAATATTGATAAACAAATTTCTTAGTCACACTGAAAGTATAGGCTTGAAATAAAATTGTTATGTAGAGCATAAAAGAAAGTATATATATTTCTCTATAGGGAGAGGAGAGGTTGGGTGGGGGAGTCAACTGAGAGAAAGAAAGGAACTAGCGAGAAAAGAAAGAGATATGATGGAAAGCGTAATCCAAATGGTGTGAAAATCTTTCATAGAAATCTCTTTTTCTGAAAATTCAATTAAAATAAAGCCAGAGAGGATGTTCTTTTTCTAATTTAATTGAATATTATCTCTTCACAGTCTGTCATCACATGCCTAGAGTCAAAGAACTACAGCCAGATCAGGAATTCACTGATTGTCCTCACAAAGGTAATTTTTGGGGGGAAAATGTATGCAGAGAAGCTATGGTAAACTAAAGCTGCCTGCCTTCTCTTCATTGTGGAGCCCTACTCTAGGTTTATTGAAAAAAAAGAAAGGATTGTATCGGGTACAGATTGGTGTAAAAAAGTTGTATGTGTGTATAATTACATAGTTTAATGGTGATTATCATGAAACATTAAACATCATGGCATTTTAGGCACTTAAAATTTTGATATTTTTAACAACTGATGAGTAATGGCCTGTGATAGACAATAGGATTTATAGAAACAATAAGATATGGTGATCTGGGTATGTCAACATCAATCAACCTCCTTAGATTTTGAGAGAGAAAATAGAGCTGTATATTAAACCTGAAACTTTTTTGTAACTGTGCAAGGCAAACATTTTTATGGAGATTTGGAAAAAAAAAACTTTTCTTGATTTCATGAGTTATCTGAACATAACCAATTTGCAAAGTGATCTCAGGCTTTAGGACATCGATGGCAAGCTTCAAACTCGACCCGCAAGAGAAAGATCTATTCATATATCAGTGTGGGTTTGTTAACCTGCTTGTATTTAATATTGAAAGAACCTGTTCCATGTGAACAACACATCTATGCATACCATTCTAGCCAGCAGTTTCTCACATGGGCAGAATTCCTATGGAGCTGATACTTTTTGCTTATCTTACTTTCAGATGCATTTTTCTGATGTTTTTTTTTTCCAAATCAAATTATATCACTTTCTTTATTTATTGTCCAATTGACCTGAAATTGGCTATGTATTCTTATAATCAATTCAATGACATGACATCTTTTTTAACCATATGGTTTTGTAGAAATTGATGTGGGAAACAAAACCTCTCTGAAGCTTTTCTCCCTTCTGTCAATGAAGATTGTGGGTTATTGAATGATAAGAAAGTATCACTACGGATGCCTAAGGATATTATGGCACTGAAAGAAACTGTGGTACCTAGTATTCAACATGAAACTCAAAACATACTGGAGGTTTTATTTGGGAGACATTGTCAATTTTCATTTTCCAGATATTGCCTCAATTTCCCCGTGTGACTCAAATTGGATTGGCTATTGAGAGGAGGGTGGACAAACTAAGCAAAGAAGAGAAAGACAAGAGACCGGATATCTATGCCCTGGCTGTTGGGTTAGTAGCATAATAAAATTGATTGAAATAGTTTTATTTGTATTTCCTTGGCTGTTAGGTTTGTGGTTTAACAGGAATGATTGAAACAGTGTTGTTTTCATATCCTTGACTGTTTGGCTAGTGATATAATAGGAATGATTGAAATAGTGTAATTTTCATTTCCTCAGTTGTTGAGTCAGTGGTATGATAGGAATGATGAAATAGTGTTATTTTTATTTTCTTGGCTGTTGGGTTAGTGGAATAATAGAAGTGTTTGAAATAGTGTTATTTTCATTTCCTTGGCTGATGAGTCAGTGGTGCAAGAGAAACAATTAAAATAGTTGTAGTTTTATTTCTCTGGCTGTTGGGTTAATAGTATAAAAGAAACGATACAAATATTGTTGTTTTCACATCCTAGGTCCTAACAATAATGATTAAAATAGAGTTACTTTTATATCTTTGCCTTTGGGTTAATGGCGTAACAGAGGTGATTGAAATAGAGTTATTTTTATTTCCTTTGCTGTTGGGTTAATGATATGACTGAAATGGTTGAAATAGTGTTATTTTCTTTTTGGGCTACTGAGTTAAACTTGAGTTAAGTAGTATCGCATGATTGAAAAAGTTTCATTTACGCGTTTTATTTTGTATGATTTAATCAGGCATGTTATTTTTTTTTATTTTTTTTGGGGTTTTTTTTTTTTTGTGCATTTCAAGTTAATCTTGTGTAGAATTTTTGTCGAATTTCCTAAGATATTTGGAAATTTTCATTCTTCATAACACAAACGCAAAAAGAAATTTATGGTACTCTGATCAAACTTTTTCAAAAAGTACCTTGTTTCATCTGTGTTTCTCTTGCCATTGAATTGCATACTCTCAGCAATCAAACTGCTATTTAGCTGTAAAGGGAAGGATAAAAAAAGGAGCAAAAATAGGCCATGTTGCCATGAAAACAATGATCTAGTCATTTCTTTGTAGACTTATTTTTTTCATAAATTCCATAACGAATAGACAAAAAAAAAAAGTAAATTTTTATTGCTGGAACAGTTTTTTTTCTTTTTGCTTAAAGTGATTTGCAAATGTAAAAAACATTTTCAGATACTCTGGGCAATTGAAAAGCAAGAAACACACTTGGGTCCCAGAAACTGAATTTCATGACAAAGAGGTAATGGCAGAAAAGAAAATGATAGAACATATTATGTCTTTTGTTCATTAGAATGGTAATTGATCATTTTATATTATTTATTTATTAGAATAATTTGATGATGGGCACCTTTGGCTTTTTTTAATGCAAATTTTATTTAAATGGCGTATGCTGATTTTCTTACATTTTCCATATCAACCTTATATATTATATATGTTTTTTTTTAGACAATAGCAATCCCTTTTTTCTTTACAAAAGAAAGGCATACTAAAACATTCTTTTCTGTTACAGAATGATCCTTATTTTATTGTGTATATCCTCAGAAAAAACAAACCACCATTGCTCAGAATCAGTCCCAGCAGCGGCAAGGAGAGGCAGGGCAAGGTTAGTAACAGCACTTTTTTTTGTGTTTTGCTGTTCGCACTTCTTGTTACTATTTATCTCTGTTTTATATGTTTGTGGAAGAGTTAGTTGTTGTTTTTTTTTTTTTTCTTTTTTTTGGGGGGGGGTTAGACACTTGAGTTTTTTTTAACCTAGTACCTGTATGTGTTCTAGATATATAGACAAACAAATATATCTCAACAACAGCTTTTCATAATAAAAAGCTCTTGTTTTCACAATGATTGGTGTTAGTCAAAAGGTATTTCATTGAACCTAATCTGCCTCAAGTTATAACCTAAGATTAGCTGTCTTACTTGTCAGGTCTTTGTCAAAAGTTGTCAAACATCAAGTTATAATGTAAGATAGCTAATTTTTGTCTTTGCTTTCTGAAGATTCAACTGAAAGAAAGAGATTTTTGATTTTGAAATTCTCTAAAGTTAATCCTCCCCGAAGGGAAATTTGCTGTCCTCAACTTCAATTGTTTAGTATTTGAAGGATATAGAATGAGGTTTTTACTGGCCAGTACAGAACTGAAGACACTTTTTTTTGGTTGTATTATTGGCTTTTACATCAATTTTTTATCAAACATGAAATAAAAAATATTGTTACGTGGAATATTCAGTGTTTCCTATTCAATTTACTTCAGTTCGAACAAAAGACACAAAGTCGGATCCTTCTAAAGACAAAGGACAAGACAACGACAAGAAAGAGAAGAAGGAGAAAATTTCAGACAAAAGGGAGCAAAAAGAAAAGAAGGAAGCAAAGTCCAAATCAATTGCACAGGATACAAATGGTGTTGTGTAAGTTCACACAGTTTTGACTGCAGAATTCAAGTCCATTCAATATTACACTTGCTATTTTTATCATCATTCTCGTTAAGATTAATGTGATGATTATTATTTTAATTTTACTCTTTTTTTCTGCGTTTTTTTTCTGTGCCAGCTCTTTTCCTCTGTCCTCTTTTCAGTCTGCTCAAAGTTTAACAAGTTAGCATTTCAATTATTTTTGAATTGTTGGCAAAGTTTCTAAAGTTTTAAAATGTATTAAAGTGTTAATTGTTAGTGATTTGTCTTTTCAGTTTTATATTTTTAATCTTCCATTTATATGTTTTTAAGTCGAAATTCAGATTTATGTTTATATTTATTCCTAGCATAAAGAAAGAATCAGTGGATAAATCTGAGTCCATCCCTCACCACCAAAATAATGCTGAGAGACTAACTGGAGATGCGCAAACTTTAGAGGATGCTGGAAATAGGTAAAAGTTGGTAGAGAGAACCACAGCCAATTTGAATTATGATTGTTATATTTTTATATGCATCTCTACCAGGCATTTAAATAAAAAGTATGAACTAAAAAAAAATTATTCTTAATCACTCTTGGCTCAGTAAAGAAATGCTCTAATTGAAGATATTTTTAGTGATTAAGTTTTCACCAATCTTGGCAAATTAATAAATGACTTTGTTATTAATGGTCCTTGTAGACCTCGAGAGAGGACACCTAAAGAGGAGAAGAGCAAGAAAAGTGAGCGCAAAGATAAGGAGGCCAGCAAGGCAGCCAAAGAGAAAGCCAGAGAGGAGAAGCGTGAGAGAAAGGAGAAAGAAGCAGCAGCCCTCCTTATGATGAAGGAAGAGGAACAACAACAGCAGCGACACCAGACAACACCACGGACGAAGGACCACCATTATGACAGGGAGGACCGTGGAGGGAGTGGAGGTCATCTCTCATCATCATCTTCTGGAGGGCATCGTCGCAGTGCTGAGCCATCTCCTAGGCAAATGGATGAGAGAGGTAGCCTTCTCAATTATCTTCGTTTGCCCTAAAAATCTTTTTTTTTCCTTTTCTTGGTGTCTTAGCAACCATTGGGTATAATTTTGTTTTTTTGTGCAACCTTTTCTCATTATATTTGTAACTTAGATCTTACTTCTTTATGCTTTTCATATGTTGTATTTTCTCATTATTACATTTTTTGCCTCATATGTTGAACAATGTTGAAACTAAAACATGTATCCAAAAGCAAAACAAGGCATGGGCAGGGCAAAAGAAAAGTAGGTAACGCTGGGGAAGATTTGCCAAAATTTTTTGGGCTAATTTATACCAGATTTATGAATGGATTTTAGCCTAATTATTGGCCAAAGGCAGCTCCACATATAAGTAGAAAAGTATTTTTCATAACCATGGTCCACAGCACACAGAAATTTAGATCTAATAAAAAAAAGTCTGATAACTCTGTTAGTCCCAGGCTTGACATGTTTACCTCTCCTTGTTATTTAATCTTGTTGTGTTTCAGAAACAAAGCGACGTCGACTGGAGGCTGCAGGAGCATCTCAGGTTAGTATAGAAGTATAATTGGGGAAATTGCTGACAAGAAATGGGAAAATTGCTAACATGGAGTTGAGCATAGTGCTGACAAGCAAGCCTCCCCTTTTGATGTCCTGACCTGCTCTCAGCCTCAGCTTTTACTGGTGATGTCAACATGTACCGTGGAATTCTGTGCTGCAACCAGAATCATCTTTGTGGAGATCCATAGTGCAATGAGGATACACAGAGTAGGAGGAGGCCAGGGATTGATGAGAAAATTTAAAGTTGATGTCATTATGAAAAAGAAGATTGGAAGAGATGAGAAAGATGAAACAAGTTTTTCTAAGGATAAGACAAAATTTTTTTGGATGTGAAGAGCAAGTTACAATAAATTAATTTTAAACAGCTTGGCAGAAAGCAATACAGAGGATGAGGGATGGAGACCATGGAAGTGGAAGACACACGAGAAAGTTCATAGGAAAAAAATTACAGGAATCTTAGCATCGGTTTGCTTAATGTAGGATGGATGAGGAAATCCGAAAACAGTGCAAAAGAAATATAGTATATAATAGTATGGTTCATATGAATACCATTACTTTTGAAAAAAAAACAAAAAAACTTGACCTTACACTGGGAATGCATGAAGGAAGTCGAAACAAGAAAGACTTGGAGAGATGTGGAAGACTGCCTAAATCAGAAAAAAAATCAGCAATGTTAAGATGCCTTCAAAGAATTGGGATCTTTTGAGGTAAACAATCCTCAATTTTACAAAGCAAGGCACTTGAGAGAAAGACAACCAATTTACGTCAAACCAAAATGGAGAAGATGATCAAAAAATTTATTGGGATAAATAGAAACAAGAATGCAATTATGATCATGAAAAAGGTCTAAAACACACAATTCATATCCTATATTGGATAACATGGGGGAAAAAAAAAAGAAGTTGAAATTGTCAAGATAAAAGAGAGAAACGCAGTTAAAACAAAAATAAAAGTCAAGCACAAAAACGCTATGATTATGGGGCCTGAAGGGTTGCATGTGTGCATGTAGTAGGCAAAATCAGAAAGTTGAATCAAAATTTGGAAGAGTCCTGCACAAAGATGTCACAAGTCACCAAAGAGCTATCAAGCTATGCAAAGCGTAGTAATTGTTTATGATGTTTGAATGTCAGAAGTTTCCCAAGTACAAATCAGGGATTAAAAAAAATGCAAGTTTTCAAGAGATGACGGATGCTATCTTTACTTTTGCAACATGAAATATACTGTGATTAGGCTGGTATTGCATTGTCATGGAAGCAAAAAAATAACAGCAATCTAGAGCACAGGAAATACTCCCAGACAGCATTGAAGATTTTTGCATCATACTAATGAATAAGCGCCACTTCAGTATTTCAAAGTTCTTGCAGGAAACAGCTAGATATTCTCATTGGTTCCGGATCAAACATGATGCTTCCTTTCTGTTGGTGTTTCGTCTAAAAACATCCCTGGGAAGGAAATTGATTACTAAGCGACGTTTTGTAGGTGCTTGGAAATACACAGCTGAATATTCAGATCTACCCTTTTTCACAAATCTGTACTGAAATCGGGGCTCAGAGAAGTCGAGAATATGTAAACTTCTTCATCAAGCTAAAGATGCTCACCAAGTCTAGTCAGATGTCCTTGATAAGCATTTGCTTTTAGTCTCACTAGGCCATCTGAGTTTCCATAGGAAGAAATTGTTGATGTATTCCCTAAAGTCAAGCCATGGGTTTTGAGCTCTCACACAAGCAAGAGAACAAGAAAGAAAAAACAATAGCCTCTGACACCTTCGTCTGCAATATTCAAGCAATGAATCTTAATGAGAACAATCAGCAGAAAGTGCCCTTCGTTTCTAAAAATATCCTGCAACAACATTGGCCGGCCCTGAGTATGCTTCTACAGACAAGAGATCCACAGAAATCTCCTCCATCAACTCATCTGCCTTGGCTTCACATCAAGGAGGTGGATTTGACAACCATCCAACCATTGGACTCATCAGATCAGCATGACTGCATCCCAACATATTTTTGAGAGCAGGCCCTCTGGGAGATTGGCTGCCTTCTTCTCAAGCCTGCTGAAGTGCTTTGTAGGTCCAGGCATTAGAGAAAAGTATAAAAACAAACCTAATAATACACCACCATTCCAGAAAAAAACTTAAGTCAAAATCACAATGGCTCATAGCTTTCAGCCACCCTCTTCTTTACCAATTACACACACTCTTTCACTCTCACACTCACAGGAATATTGGAATTTAGGCATATCTTAGTCTCATCAAAATCATGAACTATAACAAGCTCAAGACTAGAAAAAAAGTCAAAGAATTGTAAAGCTCTGGGTGTTTTTTAATTGATGACATTTAATCCACAAGTTTTTCAAGATTTCGAGCCTGCTAATTTTGAAGGGGAAAGGGGGGG
>BLXT01004061.1:1030412-1044548 GCA_019648995.1 Plakobranchus ocellatus | reverse complement strand
TTTTCAAACTTATTAAATACATGGCACTCTTTGCTAGACCTTTTTTTCATAACACCGAGCATGCATCTTGCAGACTGAAGAGGTGTGGTTTGGGGCAAACCTATCCGTGCAGTGCATCTATAGACGAACATCATGGTGAGGCCTACCATCACTGACCGTTGCC
This sequence comes from Plakobranchus ocellatus, assembly GCA_019648995.1. Classification (NCBI taxonomy): domain Eukaryota; kingdom Metazoa; phylum Mollusca; class Gastropoda; family Plakobranchidae; genus Plakobranchus; species Plakobranchus ocellatus. The sequence goes on along the minus strand of BLXT01004061.1, from coordinate 1,044,385 downwards.
CCATTGACGGTCGGTCATTCACACTGTGACGTCACTCACCTGGACTAGGTTTTTTTTTCTTTACGAGGAGAGCAAATACGAAAATTCTGACGGCAAATTTGAAATCAGCGATCTCGATCTATGAAAATCTTCGCGGCAGAATTTCAGTTTTGATAAAAATAAAGAGTTTTGGGATAATTTTCCCGTTTTAAATCTGTCAACTGTACTATTGTAAGTCAATGGTTTGGTCGAACTTAATTATCTAGACTTCGAGACTACCTATACGCGTCTTATATCTAGAGAAGTTATGTACCCAACATTGAACTTAGGCTCAGTGTAAGACTGTCTGATAGATGCTAGGCTCTTGCCATTGCCAGTCCCATGATAATACTATGACAGAACTTAATATGATACAATCACTAATCAGGCCTGCATATCTTGGATAAGTCTACGTTGCTTCAAAATGACGGAAAAGAAATTGCTCTACACAGAAGCTCCAATCCGCAAAAGACAACAACATTGTATTAAAAAAAGAATGCATCGAGGCATTCCGCATTTTAAGGATAGAATAGGGAAAAGTTTAATGGAATTTTCTGTTTGAGAAACGTTAATAAAATTGAATTCCAAAGGTAACATTGAAAGAAGTGACCCAAAGTTAAGCAAGATGGAGGCTAAATGTTAAGCAATTGGCTTAGTGTTAGTGCCGATTTAGACTAGAACTGATATTCTCTACACTCTCCCCCTGTCCTAAAGGTACACCACTGTGATTGATTGGAACTTAGTTGAATTGAGTGTTGATTTTTTTGGGGGGTTTTTTTTTGTTTAATCAGCGTCAGTTCCCGTTATATTCAGGTTTGTTCCGCATTTTTAAATAATGTTCCGCATTTTTGCCCTTGATGTTCCTCAAAAAATTTTTCATGGGTAGCCATGTCTGGATGAGATAAAATCACATTATTTGCTGATTGAAATTCAATATGGCAAAGAACTTTTTCAATATTTTTTTAAAACTAGTTTGACCACAGCAAATTCATTGATAGACATAAAAAATACCTATCTCAAATAGAAAAAAAAAGGAAAATACTCTAGGCTCCTCCCCACCTATAAAAAAAAAAAAGGAAAAACCCTTTACAAAGCTTAAGTAGGTGAAAGCCCAGTAAAATATTCCCACCTGGAAGTGTAGGAACATTTGGATGAAGGGTTTTCAATTTCTGGGACTCCCCTGTAGAGAGAGAGCTTCTCTTATGTCTGTCATTTTTTTTTTTCATGGACGATTTTAAACTTTCTAGTGATACAGAATTTTGTGCACCATCACTTTTTAGCTTTCAAACCTTGAACAATTCATATTTCTATATAAGCGTTTTTTTTCCACCTCTGCTAGGATCACTCTACAGATGACTTTTTTGATGACAACAAGAGAAGAAAAAGTGAGGATCATCATGCTGCAGCACGTATGTACTTTTATGATTGTAGTGGAGTTTAAAAAAATAACATTTTGAGTGAATATGTCTCTCTGTGAAATGCATAATTATGTCATTCAATGCTAAAGTCCTTTTGTTTGCTTGGTTGCTTTTTAAATTTGGATATTTTGTTTTAATGTGGGTGTTACTGTTTCTTTTTAAAACAAGTGAAGTTGCAGTGTGTAGTGATTCAAGTATATCGAAGATGTTATGTTACAGGGGTGTAAAAGACATTTTTAGCAATTACAAACTCTATAGTTCACAACCAGTAAACACATTGGATATCGATGTGGCTGCTGCTTCTGCTTGTATTTTTCTTTTTTCTTCACCAGTTAAATCAAGTCTCTATTTTATCAAAGATAATATCATTGGCAACAGCTATGCCAAATTTTTTGAAAATTCAGTATTTTTCCATTTCTTTTATTGAAATAAATATTAATGTAGCGGTCACCACTAAATTAGGCATTTTGCAGAAAATTTGGCCACTAGAAAAAGAGTTGTGTGCTTCCTAGTCAGTTTCTACATAATTATAAAGTGAGATCAAATATTGCAAGACTCACCCAAACGTTTTGATAGAATTTAAATTTAAAAAAAAAAAAAAAAAAACTTTGAAATACCAAAACATCTCATTTTGTAGGAATACTACCCATTTAAGCCATTGAGTTTTTGTTTTTTGTTTTCATAATCCGTTTTGTCCTGTTGATTGTAAGCAAAATAAAGAGGAAGTAGAGGACACGCTGTGATTAATATATTGTATAAAAATCTTCTGTTGGGGGAAGCTGGTCAAATGGATCATTGTCTGAAATTTGAGTGGTACTTGTTATGGAAAGCAATTAGAGTACAGGACATACCACATATATCAACATACATGAACATTTTGAGGGCAATTTTTTCCCTCTATGTACTTAATAAAAAAATTACTTTTATAGTGTCATGCTTTGCCTATTGTTTCTTTTATATTGACCTTTTAAGGTCTTTTCAATACTCATATGTGTTCTTTCAGGACAGGCTTTTTTATGAAATCTTTTCCTGGAGGGTTTCCTCCCGCTATTGAATTCTGTACTTAGCAAAAAAAGAGTAAATCACTTATAATTTATAAGTAAAAATTTGGTGTGGGTAAAACTTGAGCAAAAGAGATAGTTCTTATATTTGCCTGTGTATTTTAATATATCTACAGTCTTATAATTTTATATATAGACATAGTATCAATAATATCTTTCATTGTGATATATTTGGAACACACTGCTTTTTTTTCCACTTCCATATTTTTTACTAACCAACGCTATGTGTAATCATTCTTTTAAAAAAAAAAATTGTCTGTTTTTCTGTAGGTTGTATGTAGCATTTGTTTAACCATTATATACTTCAGAAATTTATACGATAGCTCAGTTCCAATTGAGATTATGTTATAAATGAAACAAAACATTGAGGTATTAAAAAATGTATATTTACACATGAATGTATACGTAGTTATCTTATCTACATAACTTTCACACAAGTTTTTTTCATTTTCTTTTTTAAACATAGGCAAACAAAATGGGGAACCAAATGGATCATCCAAAAGCCATGGGGAGAGAGACTATAAGGAGAAATCCAAGGCAGGACATTCATCTCGCAGGGTAACTATGTGCTCATGTAATTTAGGTTTGTACTAATAAAGGCTTTCAAAATGGGATGCTGAATGGGGTAAACAACTCCATGAAGCCTCCCCAACTTAAGTGAAGACCTCAGCAAAAGAGGTAAAGAAGCAGATAGGAATGGAAGATGGTGATATGTAAATCTGGAAAACATGCCTCACCGAGAGCTATTGTAACAAAAAAAAAAATGAGGGACAGCCTTTTTGCTATGATTGAATTAGCCTCTACATTGTCTGGCATATTTAAGTTGTGTACTTTAAAGTCACCAGAAGTGAATATTACAATGTATTGACATATGCAGACTTTTTCAAGATGTCAATTCCTGACACATTGGTTACTTGAAGGAATTAGGTCTCTATATAAACTCCTGAGGCTTTGCAGAGTTTCCTTTTAAAACTTCAATACTCGTACCAATTTTTTTAATTTCCTTTAACAACTGATAAATGTTGACCTGTGAGAGAAATGAAGGAATAGAAACCCTAAGATAAATAATAAGTGGTGGTCTGGGTAAATCAACAATCAGTATATTAATTCAAGTTTGTTTCTTCTACGTTTTTGTGTGCGAGGAATAATAAAAATATCGGTTTATTTGAAATAGAATGAATTTTATCATAGCAAGATAAAGAACTTCATAGTCGTATTATTTATTCATTAATTTTTTTTTTCATTTTATTTCAGGAGATGTATATTGATGCCGATGACACTCAAAAAGTGGTGAAAGTCAAGGAAAAACGTGACAAATCGTATCCTTTTATTCTTATGTCTCCAGACTAGTCCTAATAAGACCAAAGTTGACTTTTGAACATTTTTAGCATTGGCACAGCCTGAAACACTTTTCTGTTAAGTTTATAATGGTGAAAGGTAGATAAAGCAGTGTTGATTCCGCGCCAGAATTTGGGCATTTTAAAATTTTGAAAAAAAAAACACTTCAAGGAAGAAAAAATTAAAATTCTTGTGAATCTCACTAAATAAAACTAGTCTCATACATTTTATATGGCGTTAAAATTTTTTTTTATTTCTTATTTCTATAATGTACTCAAATTTTGTGATATGCTTGTAAATTGTATCCTTGCATAATTTTGCCCATTTGAGACATCATAAAGTTTTCAAAAGTTTTTAATTGAAACAAAAAAAAAATCTTATCTGTAAATAACCCTCATTCTTTTTTTTTATCTCTTGGAATATTATTTTTAATTTTACAGCATTCACGTGTATCCAAGACAAAGTCATTTTGTTAATTTTATGCTCCTTAATTAGCTCCCAGATCTTCTAAAAAGGCAAAAAAGTGAAAACATGAGCTGAGCAGGGATGATCTGTCAACCTTTGGAGTCTGTCTGATGATATCCCATGGGCTACATAGTTCCACTGCTTTTGTCTTGTCTGGATTTTTACAGGGAAAGGAACCAACGAAATGATTGTCATCAGAATAGCTTGAGCTTGTTGAGTGTGGCACAGGTGGTAGATTAATTAAACTGTTTGTTATAATAGAAAGTTTTGGAGGGTGTTTGTCTCTCAGCTTATTTTTATTAAATCAAGTGATGGAGTTTGCAAATCTTGTTCATTATTTCATTTTATTTCATTTTTCTTTGTTGTCTTTTACTGGACTGTTGTTTACAGTAGTGGCCTTCAGCACTATGAGAAAGTTTTCAAACCATCATATCATAATCGATACAGAGGTGCAACTTTCCTATTTTATATAACATACTGTCTTGACCTACTATATTCTTCAATTTCTGTATGGGAGAGGCCGTATTTTGTTCTCAGGAATGCTGAAAACCATTACCTGAATTACAGCTTCAAAATTTTCCTACTTTCTGGAAGAGGCTGATTGCATCCGAGTCGATGAAAATCTTGTTTCATTTGTTCATTATACATTTGTGTGTATGTTATAAACACATTTGTGGGCGGTGGGAATAGAGCTTCACTTTTCATGATTTTGTTTTCAACTTGCTCATATTCTGTGTATGACCAAAAACTCAATTGAAAATTATGTGTCTTGTAAACAATAAAAACAATACGTCTCACCTTGAAAATAATAAATCAAAAACAAAGAATGATCATGTGTTACTTTTGAAAAGCACCTGTGGCTTAAGGCTTGCATTATGGCATGAAGTCTTCAGTTTTTACATGGAACAGACAGAATGTGAAAGCATAGCTACTGAGATAATTATTGCTAAAACAAAGCCACCAAAAAGGCATCATACACATCTAGCTTATTCTTTCAACTTGTTGAATGAGTTGCATGGTGTAAATATCATCTTTAATATATTAATCTGTGAATGGGAGATGATTTTTTAAACAATCTGCGACTGCTGAGTTGGCCATGTCTGTGGTTGCTAAATTAGATATTTGATCAATCTATGTAGCGGCTAGAAGTGTGGACCATGGACCATGAAGAGATTAATTTTGCTATCATGGACTTGATAGTTAAGGTGCATGTGTGTGTAAAAATCATGGTCTACATACAAATAGACTTGCCATACAAGTTATATGTGTGTGAAAATAATTTCTTACATTTCATTGAATTTCAAGTTTTTTTGATGTGGTGGAAATATTTGTTTCCCCATAGATATGATAAATCATTTGTGGAGCCCAATCTAAAAAGTCATATTTTGAATGTTTTAAATCATTGTTACGGCGAGAATGCTCTGAATGTTTTAAATCATCAATGCAACCAGAATCCCCTCAGAATAAGCTTTATAATGGTGAAATCTGGACAGGGATGGAATGATTCTGTGCCAAGATATTTGTGTTGTAAGATTTCGGGGAAAAAAAAAAACAACAAACAGAGGGAAGAAAAACCAAAAAAAACCACCAGAAAAGTTTACAATTCTGTATCCTCAAAAGTATCACATGTGTGACATCTTTGTCACGAGGACTGCGTACAAAACAAATGGCATTTTGTGTCGCCCAACATGCTGCGTTTTTTCTACCAGTACACCCTAAGAGTAAATAAGACCAAGAGGCTGAGGTGGATTTTTAGTCAGAAAGTAACTCGAGCAACTGTATCAAATTTAAGAAAAGATAGGAAGTACATGTATGTTGTATTTGGATCCAATAGTTAATTGCTGCATGGGGTCTTGATTCAAGGGAGACAACAAATGAATGGAAACCTTAGAAACTGTATAGTCTTTCTATAATTGGTTGGCTGAATTTTTATAAAAGAACCAGCAGTACATTAATGGGTCTACTCAACCTGTGTCAATAAGGTCTTCAGTTTTATTTTGAAATGCTTTATTAACTATCAATTTTTTTTAACTTGGTATTCTGATAGATTGAAAGACATAAACTATAGATTTTTTAAATTTTTGGTGTTCTTATGCCACTTTGCTTAAACCAAGTGGATGTGTAATTTTTTTTCGCCATTCTGCAGTTAGGCAGATAAGGTAAAATAAATTGATTCTAGTGCAGTTATATTTATGAATGTGACATATTTTCATTTTCTAAATTTCCTGGCTGAGATTATGCCATAACTTGTTGTAGCCTAGTTCCTGAGTGTAAGTGATGTATTTTCTTCTAAAAGCATTTTAAAAAATATACTCCTTTTTGCAGTGTATGTTCAATCATATTATGGACTTGTATCAACTGAAATCTTACTTTTTTATGTTGAGCAATCAGCTGTAAAATAAACATCCTGTTGATAATGCCATTGTTAACGGTGTTTTTTTTTTATTTTTTGGGTCAGCTGTTTGTATTTTTTTGTTGCAAAGTGTTCACTTGTGAAATGATTTTGGTGGTGATGGTTGATCGCTAACACAGGGAATGCAAATAGTTTTTAGAATGAAAAAAAAGTACTCCCACTTGACTAGAGATCACAATCTTTCACGTTTCTTTGAATGTAAGTCTACTCCAAAAGTAATTTCTAGATGGTAGATGTAAAAAGTATTAAAATCCATATATGTTTATTTGTAAGTCTGGATTATAAAAGCTAGTCATGGATGACGGAACTTTTTTTTCTATTGTAATTTAAACAATGACTAGATGAGATTATAAATATAATGCAAAAATACCAAAATGACCATCTTATTTTTTTTAATGTACATTTGTAGTAGCAAAAGAGCCAGACGGATTAGAGAGAAATAGTCACTCCAGGTGAAGTGCCAAGAAAAACAAGATTATGAAGCAAACAGAGCAAGTCTGTCACAAACTCCTGTGGGTACTCCTGCACTAGAGCCTGAAAAAAAATTCCATTGATTAGTACTGCTTGTATCTTCAAACTTGGATCTTTTTTGACCGGATTGGTACAATTGTACATTGTAATTGTAAGTTATACGTTGTTCTCACTTCTCAATATGTCCAAATCTTGGCTTTTGACCTATTCGCTCAAATTGTCTCACAATGAAAATAAATTATTATTGACTTTACAATTTTGAAATTTGCTGCTATTCAAGGACCCTGAAGTTTGAAGTTAAAAGATTACAGATTTGTAACAACTGAAATTTTAGGGCACTCGTTTTACACTCTTATACTATAGTTATTATAATTAAGTCTTGAGAGAGCAGTGTGTTTCAAAGTTTATCTAAGAATTCTTCTCCTTACATCAATAGGCAGACTTTCGGATAGCCTTTTTAAACTTACCTGTGTACTGTAAGTCTCTTAGGCTGCAGATATACTGGCCCCGTCCGTCTACTGCCAGCAAATTGAAGACAACTAACGGATACAAAAATGTAACTATACTGCACCCGTCATTTGTTGTCTTCCGTAAGCAAGCGTGCAACGGGGCACTGTCCTCATTTGACAAAAATGGTGCCGAGATTCAACTGTGTTGATGAAGGCTCTTCTTCATTGGTGGAAATAAAGCCATTTCTTGAAAAGTAGGTGTATAAATAATGAAAACGTAGATCTAACCAGGACTTATGTAATTGCGTGGGAAAATATTAAACTGTGTAAATTTAGTGGCACTGTATGGTGGTAATGTTGGAATGAGACTGAAATTTAGAAATAAGTTTCCCTTGATACACAAAACAAGCGTGAATTGTGTAAAAGGGGGATTACGCAAAAAAATCATAAATCCTAAGCACCCGGGGATTTTCGCATGCGCTGAAATCAAATTTAGGCTAAAAAAAAACGATAAAACGTATATTTGATGTTTTAGATTTCATTAATTCACGCTCCGCTTGACGTTATGCGTCATTACCGCTCGGGTTTCATCTGTCTTGAAGGAAAGAATGCAACATGCAGCACTTCAATCCGGCTGTTCTCGAACAGTTGTCTGCAAGCCGGAGTTAGTGTGATCAGTCTATCCGTCACCTCTCTATTCTATCTGTTAGTGAGGCGTGCTCGGCCCTCGTCCTTTTTATCTTTCCAACTGTTGCCTTCAAACCGGGCTTAGTATATCTTCAGCCTTAGGCTGCCAAAGAGCTTTGTCCACATCTACAGTCTGACTCTGAGATAAGCGCTGCATGAAGCCAGCAGTTGTGAATTACTTAGAACAAATGATGATGACTTTCGCGGTGGGAGTTAAAAACTGGTCAAGTTTTTAAAAAAAATCGACATCTTTGACACGTTGCACGGAAGGGCAGTTGTTACTGGTAAGTTGATGACCTTAGGCCTTTTCGGGGGAAAAAATAACGTCGGCTTTTCCACTGCAGTGTTCTTTTTAGAAACAGTAGCGCAAAATGTTTCAGAAATATAAGATTTACTTAGAAAAAGATCGTCTTATGCAAGCTCCAATAGAAATATCCAGGATAGAGTGGAGAAGCTTAATCACATTCGCAACAAAACACATGGGAAGGGCAGACAAGTTAGAAATCTAGGGCGGTAAAATATTTCTAGGCAGCATGACGTGGTAATCTTAAGAAACGATTTAAAAAAAAACGTTTCAGGCTTTTGAAAGCATTTAAACGTTTATAGTAGGCCTATTTAAGTAGATGTAGCTCCTTTGTATAGAAAAGGTTTTGACTGGAATTAGTCTAGAGGGGCTGTTAGTCCGTCCTTTAAAAATAGCTTTTGGTTTTTCCGAGTGATTATGAAATCTACAATACTGGTGTCTCACATACAAAGTTACTCAGACTCAAAGCTATATTTATTTAGACAGAGCGTAAAAGTATGATTATTAAATGAGCGTGATTTACAGTATTGTTAAAATAATGATAAGCTAGGACAGAGAGTTCATGTGAATAATTTGGAGCAATGAAAAAAAACTGTTCTTTCTTTCTTTCCTTTTTATTTTCTTTAATTTGTTTTGTTGGGGAAATTAAAAAGTGAATGAACATGTTTGAACGTTTAGAAAAGTGATTTTAAATGAGGCTATGGCCAACCACTGTTTAAGCCATTCCATTTAGGCCAAGTACATGTACTATATTGCTGTATGTAGGCCTATCATTGTACATGGATACAGTTTTAAAATGACGCTAGTATTTTGTAGTGCAAAATGGAAATCTAGTGTAGTGGGCAAAGAATAAATTATAAAGAAAGTTTAAAATTGGTATTGGGAAAGATCATCGTGACCTTATTAAACACAGTACAGCTGGGGCCTCCGACATCTTTATTTCTCAGGCAATCTAATTTTAAAGAAGGACTTTCTTAAAAATTATTTATATAGATATATTATCAATTTAAGACATTTTATATTTAATATTTAACATAAACATTTAGTCCTCTTTCATTCCATTTGCTGTTGCAGTAAACGGATAAATAAATTTGATGTTAGAAATATTAAGAAGGTAAAAAAAACAACCAACTTTAGACAACGATAAAATCGAGAATAGGCATGACCCTCAGTCCCTGCAGTGCACCCCGGAATTTATCGATATTGAAGGATCTTGGTGCTATGTCGATTTACAAGAATATCAATATATCAAAACAAAAAGGCAAAGAAGCAAATGCTCTCTCGTTTCACTACGTTCTTTGCTCACTTCGCTCCAATAATCTATTTTGAGTTTCCAACATGTGCGCCTTTTAAATAGTTAGCCTTATCCTTGGAAAACAGATTTTTTCCCAGTCAAGAGGTTTTGAATTGAATAACAGAGAGTGAAGTCAACAGAAAAGGGTTTCTTTAAAAAAAAAATGTCCTGGGAATACAAGCAAGAGTACCAAAGAAACCAAAAAGTTAATATAAAAGATATTTTTGGGAAAGCATGCCTAGATAAGACTATTTTCTCAGTGACAAAATAGAAAGCAAGCATAGGGATTTAATATAATTTATAAATATCGATAAGGGCATGTCAGTAGGCTATATATAATATAATATATATTTTTTTATTAACGTATTTTTATTAATGAGACTATGAGAGCACTAAAGCTCAGTCGGTTTTACAACTTTTTTAGAAGTAAACCCCAAAAGATTAGCACGTACTTCAAACAAAAATAAAGCAATTCAACCTTGACGAGCGTAACCTTTGTATAAGAATTGCCTATGCCATCGGCGCTCGGCTGCAAAAAAAGTTTCAAAGGCTGAAGATTACGATAACAGATTAAAGTTTTCCGCCTATCTTAAATCAATTACGTGATGCTAAAAATAAAATTCCCCGGTATGACGTGTTCCATTTAATATCTATTCTGTTCAATAGATCATAGCTAGAATTAGTGGGTTTTTTTTTTCTCTAAAAATAGCTGTTCAACTATTAGAACATTGTCGATTAGGTCTTTCCATATTCTGAGATTCTGTTGGAAACTTTTTTTGGGGTGCACATTCATCTAATTATCCCTTTAGGTGTTCATCTACAATCAGCTATTATCAGGCTAAGTTGTCGGTGGGTAGCGCACAGTAACTGAGACATCAGTCCTTCAAGTTAGCCATGATAAGTCACGTCGCCTCCAGTGTGGGCTTACGCTTACTGTGCGCTACCCACCGACAAGTTAGCCTGATGATTTGCGTAATAAGACTGGCCTCGTGTTTCGCGCGGCAACGATCAGTAGAATTATGCGTGGTTACGTAATGGCATCCCCCTTTCCCTTATCCAACAGACCCAATGGCGTAAGACCAGGCTGTAAAACACAAAGGATAGCTCCGACGTTTCGACAAGTAGCCGACTTGGTGTGCGCTCGCATCAAAACAGAGAGTATTTCAAAACATGTATTGTTGGACCCGTGAACTGCTGCCTCCAATGTGAGCCTATGCTAACGGTCAGTTCTGATCACTCATTCAAGGGAGCGACATTGCTTTGCAGTTTACTATCGTACTTTTCTATTCCCCACAGAGCGCACATGGTTTGCTTGGTTCGTACAGGCCACGGCCGTCATCTTATAGGCCTACAACTCATGAAAAAATGGTATTTTCCAAGGTGATTTTGTCCGGCAAAGGCTAAGTTCTTAATTAAGGCTTAAATCTGCCTTGGCCCTGCTGAAGGAGTAGGAATATGGCCTAATCCAAATCCTTTCAATTCTGGCCTATGGCATCAGTACATGTGCAAGAGTTCCATTGATATTAAACCTACCATCGGCTTGTTGTACACTTCGTCCGCCCTCTATGATAGTACCAAGGTCGATAATGTCTGCAAAGTCTATTAATGATTGAGCAAAGCCAAAATCAAACGAACAAAGTAATCTTAAAAAAAAAACAAAAAAAAAAACAAAAAAACTCAGAAACGCGAAAGTTGGCAGGTGAGTGCATACAATATGCTTCATAAAGGTGCATTACTTTAAAAAAAACCAACAACAACTAAATTTTGATGTAGTATTTTGTTAAAAAAAGGGAGAAAAATTTTAGACAATCATAAAGGAATGAAACCGTAACAACCTTGAACGCGCAGACAAAAAACTGCATTAAAAGTTTAAAAGTTTGGTGTGTATAAATTTTGTTTTCCATAGAACCTATGTGCGAAAACCAGAAAAGGGTTTGGCTAGCATGGGTAACATCAGTGTATCCTTGACTGAGTGTGACGTAATTTCGCACCTTTTGAACAACGAACCAACTCTCTGTGGCGGAATGATTGGAGATGGTACCGGCGAGATATTACTTAACTGTTTCTTTAGCAGACGTCCTTGAAAGCTAACATTCCTTTCAGAAAATTTCGCCACAGAAATCGGAGCTGAAAAGCGATTGCTACAACTATTGAGGATTGGCACAAAATTGTCATTGAAAACCTAAAAAGAACGTATATTTGTATAACCAGTATCATTCTAGGTTCGATTTGTTGAGATGTATATATTGTTATTCTTGTTTTTCTATATTAGTGCGGTTCTTTGATAATTTAAAGAGCATTCTTTCATACGACTTTTTTTGAATATGATATCAAAGTAAACTTTAATGTCAACATATTATCCATTCCTATCCACAATCAACACTACCGGGAACCCGTTTCTCCTCGATTTCGTCTATTTCCTTGTCCTCTCCTCCTTCTCATAGTTTTCCTGCTCCCATCCCCACTCATTCCCTCTGATTCATTTTTTTCTTCTTCTCAGAATGGCTGATATCCTGTCGTTGAGATGAGACTGAAGAGGAGCTTTTCCAAAAGTGCAATCTGAATTGTTACACAGCTATAAAACTCTACGTGTTTGTATACACAATAGTTGAAAGGATATAGCTTCACAGGAAAGTGAGACAGATATATAAATTTACTTTCCTGGTTCCAAAGGAAATAAAAGTTAATGCTCTATTGTGGAGTTTGGCAATGTGTAACAAACAAAGGCTGAGAGAGGATTAAATTGATATTAAAGCGAGGCAGCCATGGAAACGTATCAAGCAGCTTAAAATATGTTTTCACTCCCTTGAATGTTTATTCACCGCTATATTTCACTGTTCCAAGTTTTTTTTGTTTTTTTTTTCTAGTAAGGAACCTTTTATTCCATGCTAGAAGGGTTAATTTTGTGCATTACAACTGAGCAGCAAGAGATCTCCTGGAGAAGAGAGAGTAACACTACAGGTGAATTATGTGGTGCTTTTTAGTGACGCAATTCATGCTTAGAATGTATTCAGGGGAAAAAATGCCAATATCACCAAAGAAGCAAGCGCTTTGTTTTAAAATGATTTTTTTTTCTTGAGAGGCAGTATTTTTTTCTTCAATCAGGAACATACATTATAATATCGAGTCTTCATTAAATCATGTACTTAAGTGCAAAATTTTGTCGACCTCGAACGTACGAAAGTTTTTATTGCTAATGTGCAGAAGAGTTTCTTGAAGACTAGTTCAAATTTTCTTTCACAAAAAATTGACATCTGTCCATTTTTGCAGACGAAAGATTTATAGAGGAGGATGGAGGTCAACCTGCCAAGAATTGCCTGAAAACAATCGGTGGACTCTTCCAAGTAGAGCAGGGAAAATAAGGTTCGAACACAGGTACTTGAGCTCTACCGTGCCATGTCCGGACCATTAATCGGGTTTCGTTTGATTTGTTGTATTGTGAATAGCTGTCTGTTTGTCTGTCTGTCTGTCTGCCTGTCTCTGTCTCATCTCTGTCTCTGTCTCTCTCCTCTCTGTCTCTCTCTCTGTCTCTGTCTGTCTTTCTGTCTGTCTGTCTGTCTGTCTGCCTGCCTGTCTGTCTCTCTCTCTGTCTGTCTGTCTCTCTCTCTCTCTCTCTCTCTCTCTCTCTCTCTCTCTCTCTCTCTCTCCCACCTCTTTTTCTCTCATGCATGCATATATTATGTACGTGTATATGCACTGCCAAAGAGACATTCTTAGATTTCCGGATAGCATTGAAAAACACAATGTATTTTTTAAGGCGCACAAAAAGATGATAAATAAAAGTCCATCTGAATGTAGTTCCACGATTTTCTATAAAAGCGATCAAATCTATTTTACTAAATCAAAAACAAAACTGTCAAGCGCCTCTCATTGGGTCCACATCCGGATCAGAAGAACGTAGATCTATAGCTTACGCTTCTTTGATAGACTTTGCTTTCTCGAACAGACCTCATCTCACTTAGGGCAGTGAGTTGTTGCTGTCTCTGGCGACTTCATCTGCGATGAGTTCCATGTGGCTTTGGAAAGTCCAAAATTGAGGCGAAGTGATAATCATG
>BLXT01004061.1:1018388-1029755 GCA_019648995.1 Plakobranchus ocellatus | reverse complement strand
ACGTACGAAAGTTTTTATTGCTAATGTGCAGAAGAGTTTCCTGAAGACTAGTTCAAATTTTCTTTCACAAAAAATTGACATCTGTCCATTTTTGCAGACGAAAGATTTATAGAGGATAATGTAGGTCAACCTGCCAAGAATTGCCCGAAAACAATCGGTGGACTCTTCCAAGTAGAGCAGGGAAAATAGGGTTCGAACATAGGTACTCCACTTGGGCTCTAGCGTGCCTTGTCCGGACCATTAATCGGGTTTCGTTTGATTTGTTGTATTGTGAATAGCTGTCTGTTTGTCTGTTTGTCTGTCCGTCTGTCTGTCTGCCTGTCTCTGTCTCACTCTCTGTCTCTGTCTCTCTCCTCCCTGTCTCTGTCTCTGTCCTCTCTCTCTCTTTCTCTCTCTCTCTCTCTCTCTCTCTCTCTCTCTCTCCCACCTCTTTTTTGTCTCATGTATGCATATATTATGTACGTGTATATGCACTGACAAAGAGACATTCTTAGATTTCGGGATAACATTGAAAAACACAATGTATTTTTAAAGGCGCACAAAAAGATGATAAATAAAAGCCCATCTGAATGTAATTCCACAATTTTCTATAAAAGCGATCAAATCTATTTTACTAAATCAAAAACAAAACTGTCAAGCACCTCTCCTTAGGTTCACATCCGGACCAGAAGAACGTGTAGCTTACGCTTCTTTGATAGACTTTGCCTTCTCGAACAGACCTCATCTCACTTAGGGCAGTGAGTTGTTGCTGTATCTGGCGACTTCATCTGCGATGAGTTCCATGTGGCTTTGGGAAGTCCAAAATTGAGGCGAAGTGATAATCATGGAAAAGCTTTGTCAACGCTTCAAATACGTGTGGCTGCAATAGACAGTTCCACAAAATTTCAAATGTACCTTTGTCGTGCACCTCTACCATTGCTATAGAAACCATCAGGTTATAATTATAAGTTTGCAGAATATGCTAAAAAGAATTAACTTAAAACAAATGGACAAACACTAAATCACAAGACTGAAAACATCCATAATTTCAACCGTGCAAGAGTCTTTTTCGTTTCTCGCTAATGTAAGAAAACAATAATTACTTACTCTGGGAATGAATTTCCTCCCCATCATACTTTTTTCACCTTTTTTAGTTTTTGTTTTTGGAAAAGAGGTGTTTGTGTGTGTGTGTGTCTGGGGACGAAAAAAGTTTTTACTAGTTGAATCCTTAATGCAAGTATACCGAGACAATTCATTTTACATATTATATCTTATTATCAGAGACAAATGTGGTTAATGGTTTGTAAAATAAATCTCAATCAAAGCTCTTACAGATAATCAAGGACTTTAGTATAGTTCTTTAGATATTTCAATTAAAGCTAGCATGAACAACTTCAAAATAAAGTGAAACTTTATTTACAAAGATATAGCTCTTCATAGCTAGCAATAATTTTTGAAAGAACGAGAGAATACCTAAAAAAAAAAAAAAAAAAAGGGAAAAAAATTAAGCGATGGGCAGAAAAAAAAAAAAACCCACGAAAAGTGTTAGTATATTTCATGACGAAGATTATGAAGAGATCTTCTTGTGAAAAGAGTATTTTAATTATTTTGTTGACATCATGGCTGCCTCCGAGGGAAAGGCTCATGTCGAATCCAAACAATGGAGAAAAAAATTTGCGAAAAAATTGGTTAAAATAGAAAAGTCTTTGGCGGAGAAAGAAAATGTTATTATAACGAAAGAGAAGACACAGGTAAAGACTTATTATTGAGTAACTTATCCTTCAAGTTAATTAGGCTTGCTGCTTTCGATGAAAACCATTTTTAGATCTTTAGCCTATTATTAGCCCAAGGCCATACTCTAAAAAGTAATTAGACGTATACCTTACTTTTTGTTTGGATCATTTTGCATGTGTCGCCACTTACAGTTAAAAATATGGCTGACATTATTTTCCCTAACGCTTGGATAAATAGAGACAGACCTTATATTCTCAAACGCTTTATTATTTAAAGAAAGAGAGAGATTCAGAAGGAAATATTGACCGGGGGCTGTGAGTCAAGAGGGATAGGCCTGCAGACAGAATGAGATAATATGGATGATTTTAACATTGTCTATTAAAAACAGTTATCAAGGTTGAAGGAAAGATCAAGAGGAAAAAAAAACTAAAACAAAACAGTTTAGCACACAAGGTAATTGGCACTACTTGCTTTATGAAAACCCATGCTTCTAGATCTACCTTCATCAGCTGCCAACTAAATGAAGAGGTTGCCTGCATCAGATTGTCATAATTGTGTGAAACTTTCACACTGAAAGTGCACAATTTACATTATAATGTGGCCTATGCCCTCTTCAATTCGTCAATAACTTGTGAAGGTAGAATAAAAATGAAACACTGGCATACAAATATTCATATTCAGCTGATAAAGTTAGATCTAGAAGCAGGAATCTCTTAAAATAAGTAGTGCCCACATCTAAATCTTGCAGATCCCTTTTCCATTGCTTTTGGGAAAATTTTAAGGACTGGACCTATTTTCCCAAGTGTTCAGGAAAATAGTCACTTCGTAAAAATACTGCTTTTCCTTGCCTTTCCTTCTTTCTTTTCACAAATTTTTTCCCCAATTCTACCTTTCCTGGCTAAACAGAATGAAAAATAAGAGTGACTTCATGTAGTACTTTTTAAAGGCCATATGGCGGGTTTCACAAAATTGGGGGTTGTATAGAGGTTGCAACTTGCATACAATGTTGTGAGAAAGATAACCCAAAATAAACATTCATTTAACTTTCAGTGTGTTTTCTGTGCCTATAATTAACACAAGAAGCAACAAAATGCAACTTGATAACGTATTTCTATTTTTATTTTTTTTTTTTTTCTGTGCGCACGTCGTTTTTCAGAAACACAGCATTTCCCACTTTAACGTACTATGTAAATATAAGCTATTGTTAGAACCTAATTGCTCTTGAAAACCTTTTAGGTGTTATTAAACGCAAGAATAAGTGTCAACGCTATTAAAAACACATTAAATGCTGCAATTTGCTGAGCGAAGAGAAATGTGTGTCTGTTTTAAAATTGCCTAAGCGCGGACGTCTTGTGTTTCCGATTAGAGGACCGTAGACCTAGCCCACTATTAATAGTAATGATATCATGATCATTCTTTTGGTGGTAAAAACGTGATGCTTGATATTAGTAATGTGTATACAACCCCGACAGACGGAAGTTTCGTGCATTTAGAGACACTTTATCAGATATTTTCGTTTCGAAGCGGTGTGTTTCTGGCATTGATCGACGTTCGCTACATAGTTTACTATCATCTAGATTTTGTTTCACGGCAACTTTGGAACCTGATAGCAGATCAAACACAATCTTTTTTCATCGACGATTTTTGTGCTAATTGGAATTCACCTTTAGCCAAGGTAAGTAGAGTGCTTTTGCTTAATTAAAATTGTGTTTCTTATCGACGTTCGCGCGGACATTCGCCCTAGATCTACAAGTTTGGTGTGTTCCAAAACATTTTTTGACAAATATAGATGCTTTTAGGCTATAGTAGTGTGGTCAAACGAAATTTAGTTTGCCTTTCGTTGTTCTGTGTGGTTTTAGGTTAAATTTTTCTTCTTTTTCTTTCAAATTCAATAGTATGCAATCTCTAAGCCTTGAAACTGGGCAGTCGGGTGCGAGCGTCGGTAGTTCGGAATTACTTTGACGCCAGTGACGTGTTCCAGTAACATTATGGCACCGAACGTCGTTGATCGGAAACAAAATGGCGGCGCCCGTCGTTTCACCGCAACCACAAATGCAGCGAACGTTGTATATATCTGAAACAATAGGCCTACTGATGCGAACGTCTGTTTGCGGAAACACTTTAACATAAGTTTGTAAAGGACATTACAGTTTTCAAGTTAATGTCATAAAATTGTTTTAATGAGAAAATAACTATATAGACCAGTTGACTGTACTTATTGTATGAATCTAGATATTTTTGCGAGATTTTTTTTTTTATTAGGCCTCTAGATCTGGACTTCTGTAGATCTGGATATAGGGCTTAATACTATGAACTTTTCTTACTTTACGTAAAATTGTCTGCTAGTCTAATTGCAGATTGAGGACAGACTCAATTATTCAAAACTTAAGTAAAAATGCCTTTTCTCACTTTTTCTTTTTTTTAGGGCTAAATTAATAATTTGAGATAATGATTGATAGAGTAGTAACCATAACTTTTAGCACTTTATCATGATTTTAGTCTGATAGGTACCGGAGTTCTTGACTTGAAAAATGTCATCTCGAAGTACCAAGCTACGAAATGAGTGGAAAGAGAAGGAGCCAGAGTAATATCACTATCAGGCATACCTTGAGCGTCAGCGCCTTGCAAGGAAAAGGAGAAGGGATGAGACAAAAGAAAAAAATTGCAAACAAGATGTTGATTAGAGCCATGGAAGAAGACAGAGAATGAGAGAAAGCTTTGAGGAGGTGAGAACTGTCTTTTTTAGCTTACTGTTTTTTTTTTTTTTCTTTGTGACATAGAAAAATTGTCTGAATATTGTCCGTGATATTAAGAACAGTAGATACACTTGTTTTACTTGTATTTAAAAATTTTTATAGAGAAATGGACCGCAGGTACCGAGAAAAGAAGGCAGCTGAGGCTGGGCGGCATATCCGTGTGGCTTTAGAAATTCTCTCTTAAAACTCTACAGGTACTGGAGGTGATTGATGATGGTAGGCAATTGTTCATCAGTTGTCTCAGACCCAAAGCTTTCTCAAGCAAGCAAGCAGGGGAGGTTTGGGTTTTTCCCAACACTCCTGATGAGAGCCTTATCACTCCGGGAACAGACACTATAACAAGACCCTCTGATCCCATTGTAGATCCTATCAAGGGGACCTATACTTTTGTTTGAATTTTTTATAATTTATGTTTAAGACAACTGTAATGCTTGGCCTAAGCTTAATTTATCTGTTAAAATAAAACTGTGATTTTTTCAAAGGAAACTTTGCTTCCATTTTTTACTTAGATCTTGTGTTTTCATGTCAACCTGCCTTATGTTTGTTGTTTGCCTTGTGAAATTCGTAAAATTATGCCTCTGGTGCATTTCTAGAAACCATTTAGCCATGTTGTGTGTCATTTGTCATGAAATAGTTCATTTTTATCTAGCTCAAAATGTGAAACATCTTGCAGAGTGTGATATTTCCGAAAACAAGGGGAGGTTACTTTGAACCATTATTACTCATAAGAGGTGAGGCTCTTGCTCAAAATTTTGCTATAGTTGAAATCCTCATAAAATTTCCTTTCCATTGATATATAATAAGACTATTTTCAATCACTTTTATTTTTTCCAAAATTTGGGATGTTTGGGGAACCAGTTTTGTGAAACCTGCCATATTTTAGCAGTTCAACAAAAAAAAACAAAAAAACAACTGAATTGCAGTTTTGCATCATTGACTTTAAATGAAGATCTTTAGCTAGAGGAATGAAAATTACTCACTATGTGGACTTTCTATATGCTTTATATAGTATCTGTACATAAAGCATTAGAAATTTAAACTTCTTTTTTGTAAATTTGTTTATTTGATCTTAGTGATGTAGACCTGCAACTCAACTCATTTTGTGGGAATGCCACATGTATTCTTTGTAACAGTGAAAGATAGTTGGATCATCTTGATCATTGAAAATCTAGATGTCTTAAAACTAGGCCCTAGCTGTATGACAAAAAAATTAAAATCATCAAGATTGACCTTGATTGAAAGATTTTTTTGAAAGAAATTAGCGTTTATAGCATATATAAGAAGATTAAGAAGGGTAAATACTCTTCGTTCTCAAAGTTACTAAACAGCCTCTGTTTAAAAATTCAAATTTTATTTAATAACGCAATCTTTGTATGATCTTCTTTGCAATCCTTTATCTGCGAAATTTAACTTCCAAGATCTCTTCTGATTGTTATGCTGTCATTTTAAAAAGTGTCTGTTGGCTGATATTATAGATCAAAGTATTAAGGATAAAACTTGCCTGGCTAAAAGTAGAAATGGTAATGTATCACAATTAGACTTATCATCTAGATTTTATATTGTCTTTCAATCTACTTTTGAGTTATTGAGTATCTGAATGTAATCAGGTTTTAAAAAGTTTATGTACTTTTGCAAGGATTATATTTTATTCAGAGTAGATTTGGTGATTTACAATTTTGTTTTTTTAAGTCTCAACATGTTCTCATAAATTTAGAGGTAGGCACTGAATGCCTATTCAATAATGTTATCACAGTATGAAAGAAAATGTATAATGATAAAAACAATCACAGTTCCCTGTCATTTTCTTTATTTCAAACAGATTTTATGTGTCCAAAATGGAGGCCTGGGAAATGGTGTGAGCCAGGCAGAACTTCTGCCCCTGTTTTCTCAATTTGGGAATCTTGAAAGCATTGTGATGTTACCACACAAACAGTTTTGTTTTGCATGCTTCACCAACATTGAAAGTGCTGCACAGGCCCAGATGAAGCTTAATGGCTTTTTATTGAAGACTGGAAGTGATCCTACCCAAGATGTTATTTTGTATTTGGGCTTTGTAGAGAAAGGTAAAGATTTGTAATATTGGCATGTCCCCACAAAAATTATAGGTTTTGTGATTAAAAATGATCAAAAAGAGAGATTGCCATTACACAAGGACTACTATAAGAAAGGACATGCACGAGTCAATTTCTAAGCCTCTTAGCAAAGCCAAGCCCACACTGTCTTGTATGTGGTTCATCCCACTGTTTTCAGATGAAAATAGCGGCTTGTTCAATTTTTCTTTTGGAGTATTACAGCATTTTTAAAACCTCTATTTGTGCATTAATAAGTTTTTTACCATTTTGTTACATATGCAGTATTAACTTACTTAGAATTTATACTTGTTTTAGATATGAAAGAACCTGCCTCTATTAATACTTAGTTTGAATTGGTAGTTAAACCTCATATTAAGAAAGTGGAAGAATAAAACGACAACATCCAGATCTACAGTCTACAAACTCACAGACAGTGGAATGAGGATCATGTAAAGTTTATGATATAGAATTGTTTGTAGAATCTGCTACATGCCTAGCCTTATAGGCTCTTCTAGATCTAGACTTGTGTGAGTTGATACTGGGCCTTTGTTAAATTGTATCATAGTGTAGATACACATCTAGAGTCTATCTATGTCTTAGTGAAACTTAACAGTTTGTTGATAGTGATAGTGTTTTCCCTCTCTACTGTAACTAGGTCTAGGTCTAGTCTAGATCTAGCTCTTTTATCTATGGACATGCTGAACTTCAACCTATGAAAAATATCTTGTAAAGACAGTATCTAAATCTAGACCTCTAGACTAGATTCTTGGTCTAGTAGGAGAGGGTTAGTCTAGTTTCGACCTCTAAACCATCATTATCATCACCATCACCACCACCACCACCACCACCATCTTGGGGATGTCATCACCACTCTCACCACACAGCTAGACTGTCAGCACCACTGACACCATCATTCATCACATCTAATCATCAGCATCATTGGCATCATCCTTATCATCTACTTCTTCACTACCACCGCCACCACCACCACCATCATTGTCTCCTCCACTTCTAATGTTGTGTTCATCATATTCATCATCATATCATCATCATCACTTTCACCATCCACCTGCTCCATCATTATTAATATCATCAGGAGCTGCACCACTAGCCATCATCATCACTGCCACACCCAGACTAGACCTAGATCTGCACTCCATATTATCAACAGGCATTCTATGTTTGTTTTCATTAAATGCTTTCCTCTTGTTTTTAGAACTTCTTCATCCAGTTTGATTAGATCCGAGCTTTGACATTATTAGATTCAGAATTACTTACTTTCATTATCATGTGGAGAAAGTGCTCCATTTAATTTTTAAATGTAACTGGCTATGACAGTCAAAAAGGACAAGAAAAGTTATCAACACCCTCCACCAACTTCATTATGATCGTCACCAGCAGCACCACTACCACCACTACCATCATCATCATCTTTACCATCAACTCCTCCACCTCTATCCATCATCATCATCATCAATATCACTGCTAAGCCCAAACTAGACCTAGATCTAAATCTCTACACTCCAAATTATATCAATACGTGTGGTTTGTCTTTGTTTTAAATAAAAAGTTTTTTCATCGAGCATGATTGGATCCAAGTTTTAACATTTGATGCAGATTATTAACTTTCATTATCATGGGGAGAAACTGCTCTGGTTACAGATGTAAAACTGGACATGACTAGTTACTGCTGCTTTCTTTGGGCAGTCGATCGGGACATGGCAGGGCTCTGTGGACAAGGGCTAAAGAGAGAGTGGTTGATTTAGGCAATGGTGGGTCTAGGTATAACTATTATAATGATGTTCCACCAATAGAGCAAAGATTTTCTTTATTGTAGTCATATAGTTTCCACCAGTATGAGTTTTTTTATTTGAGTTGTCATTATTTTTTTGCAGTATCGAAGTGGACAGGGATATTTGGCTACCCTGTAAAAAGTTGCAGGATTGATTTTCAGTGCAAGCCAAAAAAAATCTCATGCCACACCAACTGGGAACTGGGCGTCTAGCAGAGTCTAAAGACTCTAACAATAAAGGCAGCAAGGAAATTTATGAAAAAAAAATTCGTATAAAGTTGTTCCTGACGAAAAATCCTGACCCTAAACCTGATTGCCCTTAATCTTTGCAAGTATGGGACTTATTGTTTTAATTGTTGATGTTTCATCAGTGTATTTTGAATCTGTTCACTTTCTTTTTCCTAAACACATCTATAAAAGTTTAACATACACACAGAGAAATAGCCTTGATACATCTTAGATTATAGAATTCTGATGAAACAGTTGTAACTTGAAAAATATGTAGGCCCAGCTAATTGTTACTGGACCCAACAAGCGCTAATAATCTTGCAGAAATACTATTGCACATAATATTTTCTTCTGCAGCTGAAATCCGTGTACACACAAGCCATGGCCCTGAAAGCAGGTGTGGGAGACCTTCCATATTGATACTGAATTCCGTATAGAAAAAAAAAAAGAAAAAACCTCACGAAAAGAAGGGTGGGGGGTGAATCCATATGTCTATTCCACCATATTTAAATTCTCCCATTACACTTCTGGGTCCGTAGCCATCTTGATAAATTTTAAGTATAGCTCACATTTTGTGCTCCCACCCCCTGTAAAAGTGTGTTAAAAGATAAGGCTCCAACCTTATTTATTATATGAGCAATTTCTAAAAGGTGGATCCCAAAATTGTTTCATTTTTTCATTTTTTTTTTTTTTAAATAGAAGAATGATCAACTATAAGTTAGAAAAAGGGCAAAGGAGTACCAGTGAGGTTTCATTCTTATATAGTTACATATTGATTCTATGGCCAGGGGGAAAAAAAAACAATCTGTATCTCCTAAGTTTGTGATGATCAAATAAGCGTTGGTGAATGGACACTTTTCTTTTTAAATGGTTTTGTTATCATAGTTATTTATGCTTTGTTAAATGTGATTGGCACTGGTTTGGGGGTGGCAAGAGGAAAACAAATTTGTTTCTTATTGCCTTTTGTGATGATGTGGACTCCGAATTATGAGAATTGACTTGTTGGACTTCAAATAATGAGTTCAAACTTAACAAAGCCAAAGAAAAAAAAAACTCAGATCGCAAATACTTCTGTTTATGAGAAATTTGTGTAATCGGACTTTGGCCTTTGAGATTTCCACTGTACATCCATACTTGATTAAAAAAAAATATAGTATTACCTTTAATCTGGCACAAAAAAAAACAACTTAAGATTTATGGGTTTAATCTTTTTGAATATGGCTAGAGCAATACATTTTTATGATAACATTTAATGAGGACAATCCACCTTTTTGTAATACGTCATAATCACATATTGAGTTGAGTGTCTTTTGCTTCCAATTTCATTGTTGTTGCTGTTGTTGTTGTTGTGTTTTTGGTCAGTTTATTGTCAGATTGAGCAAGTTCTTACTCTGATTTTAGAGAACTTTGAAGAAACAATATATTATACTTGTACGTCACATGTTGATACAATTTTCAGCCCCCTCCAATATTGCTCCATCCGATGAGAAGCCTGCAGGTCTGGTTATTGTTGAAGAATTCGTCTCTGAAGCCATGGAGAAAACTCTGATTGATTTAATGGATCTCGAGACAGACGACAAATATGAAGGTTTGGAAGTTTGTACAATTGATGTTTACTGATAGACTTGACAGTATGGTGAGAAAAAAGTTTATTAATCATAAATTTGAAGTTCTTCTTTCTACTCTTGCTTGGCAAGTTCTGGTTTTGAAATGGTTAAAATGTTTTCCAAGCTCATTAGTCATCCAGAGCAGTGAAACTCATCAACTCGAATAGGCTAGAATTATTTCAAATATGAAATTGCATTAAAATATAGTCAGAGAGTTGAAGGAGCTGTTAGTCAACTTTAAAAAAAAAAATGTGATATTCAGATGTTCAGGTTTAGAGTTAATATATTTTTAATTTGTACATTTTTCTGTGTCTCTTTGATTCACTTTCAGAGAATAAAGCAATAGTATATTTATGCTAGCTGAATTAAACTACATGTAATATTTAAATGCTTATGGAACAAGGAAGACATTAGTCACTATAAGATATGGAATTTTTTTTCCTTAATTCAGATCCCACAGTTATGAAGCATCGTAAGGTGAAACATTTTGGCTTTGAGTTTAAGTACAGTATAAACGATGTTGACATCAAGGACCCTTTGCCAAAAGGAATCCCTGATATTTGTCACGAATTTCTACAGAAAGCCCTCGAGAGAGGCTTAATCAACCATTTTCCTGATCAGCTGACAATCAATTCTTATCAACCAGGTCAAGGTGAGAGTTTGCAGTAACTAAAATTAGCGGAAAATATTGATGTTAATATTTTGTTAAATTTGAAAAAAAAAGGAAGTTTATTTTCTG
This sequence comes from Plakobranchus ocellatus, assembly GCA_019648995.1. NCBI lineage: Eukaryota > Metazoa > Mollusca > Gastropoda > Plakobranchidae > Plakobranchus > Plakobranchus ocellatus. Next base: position 1,018,848 of record BLXT01004061.1, on the reverse strand, counting down.
CATTTTATTTTCTCATTTATGTAAATGTAATTGGAGGACACCTTTTAGATTTACACCATATATTCTGAAGAAAAATATTTGATAATAAGTTTCTATTGAAATCTCCATCTAGCTTCTTGTCTCCTAGATCATACTCTTAAAGTTACCTTCCATTCTGTAAAGACCAGTTCTTTTGTATCTGTTGTTTAATCGAAAAAAAAAATCATATTTCTTGATTAATAGATGTTGCAAGGTTTTAAGATCAGATTGATTTTAGTAAATTACAATTCTTATTTACTTTTGCAATTTTTTAAGGACTGCTACATTTTTCAGCATTATATCTTACAAAATATTTTGCTATTTTTGGATAATCCATCAGTGTTGTATAAATTCAAAATGTCAGGCAAAAAGAGCTTTTTTTTTCCTATTTATAAATGCTCTGTGGTATGCATGCATTTCACGTGAAACATTTTTGTTTTGT
>BLXT01004061.1:962186-974711 GCA_019648995.1 Plakobranchus ocellatus | reverse complement strand
TCCATTGATATATAATAAGACTATTTTCAATCACTTTTATTTTTTCAAAAATTTGGGATGTTTGGGGAACCAGTTTTGTGAAACTCGCCATAATTCATATTTACTAGTGCTAAAAAAAGAGCTTCAATAATTCATATATAGTAGTGCTAAAAATAGAGCTTCAATAATTCATATATGTAGTGCTAAAAAAAAAGATTTGAGATGTCTGACTTGGTTCTCTTAAAAATTTAATATTTTGTGACAGCAACATCAGGAAAAGTTTTTTTTTTTAGAGATATAAGATATGTTTTAATAATGCTCAATGTTTTATAATGATTTGGCGAGCCATGCACACTTTTCACATATTTAAGTGTTGGGTGAGGGGAGGGGAAGATGCTTGTGCCCTCCTGGATGCATCAAATCTTTGGCTGGTTGTTATTGCCACAACACCTTGCATTATGTTTTGGCACTACTACACACTTGTGACTCAGCTCTCTGTTTGTTTTAATGACTGTATTAATATGTCTGTATCTGCGGTGGCCTCTTGTTTTCACAGATCACTGGAGTTGTGATGAGAGCTGCTAAACGGCTTCAGATCAACGTACACCTGGAAAAAATAGATGGATTCAAGTATGTATTGTATTATAACTTGGACTCATTCAGCTTCCAGATCCCTATTAAATGAGAGAAATTCTCTTACACCAATCCAAAAGTACAGGACCCATTGTTTCGTGAAGATTTTTTTTTTCGTCTCAAAGTCGTTTCCTTTCAAATGGTACCAAGTTACTTTGTGATTAATTCTAAGGGAATTTCCTAACTGGCTATCACTTTATTGATAAGTGACTATAGCATTATTATTTTTGTACAATTATCTTGTTTTCCATAATTGACTTTGATTGTTACCTTTCTTTATTCCTTTGTTGTTTTTTTTTTGCTGGGCGGCCAATTCTTTGTTCATTTCTATGTGTTTCTGTTTACAGATCTACCAAAAATCTCAAGCCTTTCTACATGCCAGTGCTTTGGTTGAACGAGGTAAGACAATCCATAGAAAATCACATAATTCTATCATTCTTTTTAGTTCAAAACCAGTTCGAATATGTCATGATTTGTAGGTACATTTATACACATGGTTTGTTTTTTATGCTCAACCCATCTTGATGCACTTTCTCACAATTGCATCATTTGATTCATTAAGAATAATTTTCAAGACATTTTCTTCCTCAATTTAAATTTGTAAAAGAAGGAGAGGAAGCTATGAACGTGGCTTTTTGTTTTTGTTTGTTTATTCTCTTAACAACTGTAAATTAACAATGTAGTCCCTTCAAGAATATGAGCCACTATGGTACAATTTTGCCTCTTTTTCTTTCATAACAAAAGCATATTTTGAAGTAATAGAATGCAGACCTGCCAACTTTCTGTTTTTGCCGGGGAAAATTTCGTTGGAGGCCTATAAATTCTATTTCCCGGGCTGCCCCGCTGAAATCCTGCTCAGTTGACCCGATGGAAAGGAAAAAAATTATTTCGCTTTTTCCGTTTGATCCATTTGATATCTACCGAGGTGTACCTGTTACCTAACTCGGTTTTTTTAAACTGTCTGCGAAGTAGACCGGTGTAGTTTCTTTGATCTTATACTAGGCTTGCAATAAAAAATCAAGCATCTAGATCTATCCCGAAATGTGGGGGGAGGGGGGTTATGTAAGTCAATAGACCTTCGGTGCCGGTGCTAAGGTAACCAACACAGTCTTGACAGATAAAAAAAAATCCTTTTGCCCTCCCCCTCAAAAAAACACTTTAAATAAATCAAGCAAGAGCTCAGAAACGCTTACATCTTGCACTGATAGACAAACAAGTAAGCTATGAATAATGATAATTATCATTTGAAAGTCAACATCGTCCACAATGCAGTAGGCCTAGAGTGATAACTAGCTTACCAAGTCGTCAATAGATCAAAGAAATCAAAGGGTGGTTTTAAGAGTTGCAGCCCCACTTTCAAGTCAGCTCCATATCAAAGTAATTTGAGATGCCGGCATTGTCTAGTTTTAACATCATATGAATGGTAATATGCGTACAAACTGCCTGACATTTACAAATTAACTTAATACCACATTTTCATAATACATGAATCTTATAAATAATAGCCAAGGTGTTTGTTCTAGATTTACTTTGAAAAATCCTATTAGATTGATAACTAGCTCTAATGAGCTGAAGGCTAGCCACCTTATCATCCAATCTAATCTCTCTCTCTCTCTCTGTCTCAGTCTTGTCTTAAATAACTCAGTTTTAAAAGTGTTATTTTCCTCTTCTTTAGTTATTAGCATCAATGCAGATTTTTTTCTCTTAGGCAATGTTCTGATGTTTTCTTTGCCCAATCACTCTCTCTCTCTCTGTTTCTCCTTTTATCATGCTGTGAGTATCTCTCAGAGTAATTCTCTCTCTCTCTCTCTCGATCTAGGCAATATCAAGATACAGGACTATTTGTAATTTCGCTAAACTCTTAATTTTGTTTTTTGATATATAATCAAAATTTGATAATGGTCCTAGATATCTACTTTAGGCTTTAATCTAGGCCTAAGCCTACCTAGACTTGAGTAGGCCTACATTGGAGTCTGACATGACTTGTGTAGATCTCTGTAATTTCAAATAGAGCAAAGGAAAACTCGATGTTTTCTTTTATTTAATAAACAATGGGTCACAATGGCCTTACTGAGACTCTGTAGGTCACATAGGTTCTCTTTTTTCATGTAAGCTTTGGTTGTGTGAGCTAGATTTTGAGTTTTATACACTGTAGAGCACCTTAAAAAAAATTCATTAATCAGGCCCTAAGCCTGCAGGTCTTTAAGGCTTGATAAATGGTGATATTATCGGGCTTATGGCAGTGAGTAGGAAGATAATTTCTTACATTTTTTAGGGTTGAAGATCATTAATTATCCTCTGATATTATTCTTTAACGGAATGTCAATAGTTAAGTATATTATTAAGGTGTAGTACGGTTTATCCATGCGCATTTAATTGTACTGGCATATTCCTGTGAGTAGAGGTGACTGTTCCTGTGAGAGCAATTTGTGGTCGGCAGGTCTGAGAATGGTTTAACACAGTTCTCAACGTTATATTTTTAAATCCAAAATTTTTTCATACTATTTGGAACAGTTTTCTCATGTTTTACACAGACTGACATCTATCGTATTCACTTACTTTAATACACATACATATACACGCACACACCTTTCTAATAGATTTTTTTTTTTTTTTTTTTTTTTTTTTTTTTTGAGCGAACAATCTAGTTTTGAGGCAACATTGCAGCAGTGGGTTCTTGAGATTTACCATTTTTTTGTGTTTTTTTACTTTCTCCCGTCTAAGTCAAAGAGTTTTATAACCTCAGAACTGATTTATCTTAGCTATGTGAAATTTGTATACTTAAGTACCATTAAAAAAAAAACTTTTTTTTTTTTCAAAGACCATTATGCCAATTTTTAGAATTATTCTCCAAACATTATGTTACATGTTGCAATGTTGCAGAGTGCTGTTATTGGAGGTGACGATGCACACAAGTTTAAGTCAGATGTGCTGGACATGCTAAAGATAACAGATGCCATTAAGTATGGTTTGATAGCTCTTGGTGGATTCCTTATGCTGTGTGTCATAGGTGTACTCATCGTGGCCAGTCTTAAGTCTAAGGTGAGGAAACAAAGTTTACATGATGGACAAATTACTTCCCAGGCAGTTTAGATTACTCCAGCTCATGTATGTGTGCTTATTAGTCATTTAAGAACAAGATTTTTTTTTAGCTAATATCATAAAAGACTTTTTCGAGATCACATTATTTGAATCGGCTTCATTCGGGTTGTTTTAACAGTGTGTCCCACAAAATGATCCTTATTCTAACAAATGACAAAACACTTAGTAACATTCTATGCAAATATTCTAGCCAAAAAACACACAAATTTTAAAAGGTTTTATGACGGTAATGTTTTATGTTTTCTCAATTATTTGCAAAAGAAAATGCATAGTTCCTTTTAAATCGAAAATGTTAAAAGTCAAAATCAGCTATAAACTGAAAAGGATATATGGTCAGACTTTCACTTAGTCTATTATCCTTTTATATACAAAATATGCTTAAAAAAGTAGAAGCTGTGTCTACGTAAAGTTCTGTATGTGATTTTTTTTCTTTTTCAGGGTACTACGGGCAGTCTCAGAGTAAACAGCGAGGATGAGGATCCCCTCCTTAGCCCCAATGGCTACGGACCTGCACCAATTTCCACTTAGACCAAAGATGAACGAGAACAGGTTTTTGAAAATTGCCTTAATTTGAGTTCAATGAAAAAAGTACCAAGTGCCAAAACCTTCCCCTCCATTAATAAGACCGATATCACGTAAGGCTGAAGACTATTTATTGCATGTGCTTTCACTTAATGGATTTGAAAATAATTAGTAAATTTTGATTCTGTAAATCCTGGAGTAGAACCTGATATGTGAGAGAAGCCTTTCTGCATTCAGATTCTTGTCATCATAGAAACATTGCGAGGTGAGAAAATGGTGGTAGTTCACAGGAATTGTAGAGAGTGAGTGAGTATTTTGTATGGTCCATTCCAAAATGGAAGTGTAAATTAAGGCTGGGCCAGTAGTTTTTTTAAGGGAGCTCTATGCTGGTAAATGTGGGGTAGTATCATTAAAAAATAAAGTGGTTTGCAAGTCAAAAGTTTTTGAAAGTGAAAGGAGCCCTGGACTGGTAAATTTGGAGTAATGTCACCAAAAAATGCAAAATTCGGCAGAAAAATTGCGCATTTTTTATGACTTTTATTTTATAAATTTTTGCATTTTTTTTAAAATAAGGGAAAAAAAAAACTTTCTGAATAGTTTGGTTTTTGTGTGTAGCCCTTCCATAACAAGGTTTGTATAAAAATTGGTAAAAGTGAAATCTTCCTGTTTTACCCTGAAGTCACATCCAAAAGTTTAGGCAGAGTTTAATGGCGATGTTACAGTTTGTTAAAGCAATGGAGAATGAGCTCCAGAATGCATTAAATACAAATTGCTACTGCTTTTTTCCACCATTGAACATTTTCATTTTGTGATGACATTACACATAATATTCTTTTTTTAAAGGGGAAATGAAAGAACATTTTTTCATAGAAGCCAAATGCATATGTTGATTTCTACTGTTAATGAATTGCTATGCAGACGGTGTTTGTTTTTCTTCAAATTTAAAAACTGTTTTGGCAATGTACACCAAACCCATCAAATGCAAATCTGTTGATATGTGGTTTTCTTTTTTAAAACTGCGGAGCAAAAAAGAAAACAAAAATCAAAGCCTTTATAAAATGAAAATTGCGAAGTGCAATATTTTTTCTCAACTTGTTGTTTCTCAGGGAAACTTGGCAACTGTGTGGCTTTTCGACCTGTCTGGCCTTTTTGTAAATCATGAAAAGGGAAATTAACGTAAAAAAAAAATGACTGACATTTTTGACTTGCTGACCCTAATATTTATGGTTTAATCAATTTTTTCTTTGTCTGGTAATTATTTATACTTGGTATCGAGATAATTTTTTAATCTCAGTTCATTTAAGCCTTTTGTTATTTTATCTAGTTAATGTAAACAACTGCAGGTTTTTATAAGAACACTGCTGACCTTTTAATAAACCTTTCTGAACTGTCTATGAGTAGTGGGCAAATAAAACTGAGCTGTGAAAATGCTTTTAAATTGGGCATTAGCATTAAAGGATGTGAATTCCTTTTATTTTTGGTATTGACAGCAAAAAGAATTATAAGTGGCTGCAATGGAATGTTGGTTGTGCAGGGTTATGTTTCTTGTAGGCTTTTTATTTGTTTTGTCTTTGATTGCTTGCTAAAGGCCCAAACCTTCTTCATTCTCCTGTTTCTTAAGATGAGTTAAGATAAACCATGCTTAAAATTAAGCGATGAACTCATCATTAGAAGTTTATCCTCCACAAGTAATGGGTTGTTACTTCAACTTAAAGCTTACTGTATTTTAAAAATGCGGATTTTTTATTTCATTCAAGAATCAGCCACATGCTTATATCTGAATTTGAAGATAACAAAAGAATTTTTTGTTTGCTTTTAATTTGATGTGAATCATACGAGATGGCGTACAATTTGTATCTCTGTACTGATTCATTTAGAACTCCTTTTTGATACGTGTATCTCTTATAAGATGTTTAAATAACATACATTTACATCTTTGTACCTTACTCTACTGTTAGATGTGTAAAATGGCTAATGTACTTGGTAGCGCAGCTTTCTCTGGTTTTCTTTCCCAACAACCATTTACATTGGACTTATGCTTGAACTAATCTGTTGACATGCATGATTTTTTTACTCTCTCCATGTTGCTTATATTGTTTCTATTTCTCTTATCGATCATGTTATCTTCAGAAAATCTTTTTTTTTTTTTTTTTTGGTGCTTCTGTTGTTTCAACTCTTCACATTATTGGGACACCGAAGATTCCTTCTTTTGTGCCATTTTCTTTCCTTAGTCGTCTTTAACAATACCATTTATTGTCATCGTTATCATTATTATCATTGCCATCAACATTTGCAAGAATAGCAAACAAATTCTGTGTACATTTTTTTGGCAAGATTGCATCATCATTTTTTTTTTCAATGATCAATTCATCAACAGACTAAGAGAAGCAACCAGAGCGAAATTTTTTTTTCCTTCTTTTTTAAATTAAAGAAAAGGTATTTAAACTAGGAATTTGAAATTTATATGTCTTTTGACAGAATGGGATAGAAACATAGGAGGTGCTGCTTTCTTTCATTTGTTATTTCTAACAATACCATTGTTTTCCTCTACTTAAGTGCTCAATATTAGCATATACACTATGCTCATGACGCAAAATGGTCAGAAGCCACCTGTGAAAAAAATTTGCTCTGGTTGCCTCATATACTTTGTACATAAGCAAATGATTTTTGTAGTGTCAAACTACTCAAACCATCTAAACTTATATCTCAAATAAGCATGTGATTTATCATGATGATTTGACCTGCTATGAAAAAGTGCACAGTCTTTATTTCAAAGTTTATTTTGATGCATTCATTCATAGGAGGTATGGAAAACTGTCAATGTACTTACAGTAATCATATACCACCCACGAGTAGCTTAAAGTGTATTGAGCCATTACACAAGTGCATGACCTTTATGATAAGACACTTTATGAGTAAACGTATCAATTTTTCATTCTTCAGTCAAAGCAAATTGATTTGTAATGCAAACAAAGCAGATTTATAGGCTAGATAGAATGTATTATTACTACATTATTAGTCTCTCAGTGGCATCTGAAAAGCATACTGATGTATGATGTAAACAAAGCAGATTTTGTTTATTTATAAAATGTATCAGTTTCTCAAAGGCATTCTTTAGATAAAGCTACTCTGGTTATGCAAAGCAGTTTTTCTATAAAATGAGTCAACTTTTCAGTGGCATTCTTTAGATAAAGCGTAGAAATGTGTAATGTGAACAACACAGATTTATACATGAAATACATGTATAAATTCACAGTGCATAAAATGCAATGGCATTCTATAGACTAAGGTTACTGATTTGTTATATCATCAAAGCAGATTTATTTATAGAATGTATCAACCTCTCAATGGCATTCTTTAGTCAAACATTACTGATTTGTAATGTAAACAAAGCAGATTTTATTTATAACATGTGTCAGTTTCTCAAAGGCATTCTTTAGATAAAGCATACTGATTTGTTCCAGTAATGCAAACAAAGCAGATTTGTAAATATAAAATAAATCAACTTCTTTGTGGTATTTTTTTGACAAAGCATATAAATTTGTAAAGCAAACAAAACAGATTTATACTTAAAATGTAAAACATAGAATGTAACAGATCTCAGTGGCATTCTATCGACATAGCTTTCTGGTTTGTAATTTAATCAAAGCAGATATATTTATAAATGTGTCAGCCCCTCAATGGCATTCTTCAGTCAAAGTATACTGATATGTTTTTTAAACAAAGCAGATTTCTTTTATTCATAAAATGTATCAGTTTCTCAAAGGCATTTTTTACACAAAGCCTACTGTTTTGCTGGTAATGCAAACAAAGTAGATTGACAAATAGAACGAACTTCTTTATGGCATTCTTTGGACAAAACATGCTGATTTCTAATCCAAACAAAGGAAGTTTATGTGTAAAATATATTAGTTGTAGTAGCATTCCATAGATATAGCGTACTGATTTTTTATCGTTCCAGTTTCTAATGCCAACAAAGGAAATGTAAAATGTATTAGTTTTACTGTTTAGTCGCTTTCCATAGACTTAGCTTACTGGTTTTTGATGCAACAGTAATCAGAACAGATTTATTTATAGAATATATCAGCTTTTCAATGCCATTGTTTAGTCCAAGTCCAATGATTTGTACGTGAACAAAATAGATTCATAAGCCTGTATAAAATATATTATTTTTTAAAGGCATACCTTAGTCAAAACTGATTTGTTTCACACAACACATGACATGAATATCAAATCTTTACAGTTTGGCCTTTTCTGTGATATATTTTCATAGGATTGTTGACTCAAATTATAAACTGTCTTTGAATGAAGTTGAAATCTATTGTGTGAGGAATATGTATATTGAATATGTAGACAAGAAAATTTTAGGAAAAGGTTTGTGTAACTACAAGCACACAGAGGAAGTAAATTTAATAGAAGAAAAAAAGCTACATATGACATCAAAATCTGGATTGTGTGAAATTGTGAAAAACAAAAATATTCTCATGTAAAGATGAAATATATTTCTAAAAATTTATGTTTTAAGATGAAATGTTTTTTGTGAAAAATGGAATTTTAAGAAAATTTTTTTTCATGTATGGCAGTGAATGAAACATACACCTTGTGAGTTATTTTTTAAGTGCCTAAAAGATTTAAAAAAAAAAAAATTTAGCACTTGAGATCAGGCTAAATGAGTTGGAAGTGGCATTTTGAATTGTGGAGAATGTGTTTTTATGTGCTTGGCAATGGCACAAAGTAGATAGAGAGTCTTTATTAAGACCGAGCTCAAAACAAATGATCATTGCCAGGATATTGGCCATGCCTTTTTTCTTTCTCAATCTCTTTAGTTACTTTTGTCTGTTTTGCTTAACCTGTACCTACTGACAAAATACGTTTTTAATGGGCAAGTCACATAATATACATTATCTGATTAAAGCTAATGCTGTTTTATTTGTAATACAAAGACAAAAGGAAGAGCATATGGGATGTGACCTCAATGACTTTACTCTAAGTCTAAGAATGCTGCCATTGTTAAGATTTTTCAAAAAAACATTTTTGTGCATCTTATCTGAATCATACAGCAGAAGTACATGTATTAGTTTTTTTTTGTTTTGGTCTTCTGAAGCATATTTCTATCTGAAAAAAATGTGCAGGTGAAAAAAATATTTGAACAGCCAATCAGACACAGTTTTGCGAGTTGTGACAGGTTTCTAAATGTTAATAGCACGCAATTTTTTTAATTTGCTGTCGAAAAAAGTTTTTTTGTGGCCTATTCATAACTTTCTTTTTGTTTGATGTTCAGAGAGCGAGCAAAACCCAAATTTAATCTTTGCACAGAATATCAGATTCTATCATCATTTTATCACCCATTTGTTGTTACTGTGTTCACATTTGTTCCTTTAATTGTCTAAATGGTATATGCAAAGTTCTCCTTGAGTTTCCTGCTTAATCAGTACAATCTTTAATTCCTGCTAGCTAGTGATTTCTTGAAGTTTTGACCAATTGTTTTTGCCACCTCTATGTAGAGTTTCATAATACGAATCCTTTCCTAGCCCAATGTCCCTTACACATGTTGATCTGCATAATATGTTCTGGCATCTTAGATGTTTTCTATTTCTCATTCATCTTCAGAATCTAAGTATGTTATTTGGGGGGAACAGGCTTATGAGATGCAGGCTAGGAAAGTCAAAATCAGTCAATACTTGGTGTTCTTACTGCACTTAAATCAGGCATATTTTGGGAGCTATCAGTTCAAAGTGGATGAAATGTACTTTGTACATGTAGTTTGTTTCATAAACAATCATCTTTGCAATGGCGATTATTCCCACCACAAATTAAGCTTTTTTTATGCATGGGCCCACACATTTGCTGCTGTAAACTGCTGTCTAAACAAGTCCCAAGGTGAACATTTTCAATGATTTATATGGCCTTATAGCAGTAATATTCCAAATTGGTAAAACTGTGCAATGGTGGACTTTAGGTAGGTGTACTTTACTTTGCTGCAAAGTGTGTCATAGTCGTAAATATGTTAAAGCAGGGAAACCAAATAATGTATCCTGAAGTCTAATCTCATGACATATTCCAAGTCTCTCTTTTTCATTTTTTTTTTTCGCTAGTAGTATTATTCAGAGTCTTACCTCTAACCTTTTTTTTATTATGGTTTAACACTTTTTTGGAAAATGGTGGAGAAGAAACAAAATAAAAAAAAAAGTTGTGCCTTACTTCAAAAGCAGCAAGGGAGATTTTGTATTTGAAAACTCAATCTATCCTAATGTGAATATTTGTTAAATGTCCCTTAGATGCTATTTTAAAGAAAAACTGTTGACACAACCGTAGTTCATGTAAACCTTGCTACCTTTTGTACAGTATCATCACAAAATGAGACGTTTTAGTGGAGTGATAACTTTTAGACTTCCAAGAAAGGAATAAACATAGATTTTAAGATATTAAGCAGTATCAAACATTTCAAGATTTGCCGAAAATTATGAAAACCTAGATGAGAAAAGTTCATAATTGTGACATCCATTTATAAATTTATTTGCGCTTGTTCCTGCAGCACAGCCTCTCATTTTGTTTTGACACTATACATACTGTGATGTAAATATTTGTAGAAAAGCCCATAAGCTCATTTAATTATAATATATGTAATAGAAAAGTATAAAACCAGAATGGGGGGGGGGGTCCCATTACATTTTTTCACCGCTTGCTCTGTTATCATAAAAAAATGTTCATATTTCAAGAGTAAGAAATAAAGCCTGTCCCAAGCATTGGGGAATTAGGACTTGGGCTCTGATTGTTATTGGCATACAGCATTCTGATGTAATTGGCCATTGCTTTCCTTGCCACTTTTACTTTCCCTGGGTCTTGAGAGAAAGTGCAAATTATGACATTAGCTCCAAAACCTGCTTATTACTCAGTAAGGGCAAATTGTGACCTATGAATACTTGATTGATTTAATCAGATTGCCTGTCAAATTTTTTAATGAATCAGTTGCTTAATGAATAGCTTACACTGGAATGTCATTTTATTGATTTTCATTAACTTAATTCAGTTTTTTCTTTTTTTTAATCAGACTTGTGAATTTACTCGATTATCTCTATGTGAAATGCATAAATTCTTAAGTTGCATGTACATTCTTTTTTTTTATTTATTTTCGTAGCAGAGGAAGGACTCCTGATTTGTTTCTATTGTATTCAAATTTTACTAGTTCTATAAAAGCGAGATTAAGAAGTATCAATAAAAAAAAAGAAGATGCAAAGCAAAACTAACAAATAATATTGTCTTTGATGTTCAAAATGCTTTAAAAATAATTATATGAAGATGTAAAACATACGTCATTTTTACAACAAATACAAGAAAATATTAAAAAAAAAAAAAACAACACAAAAGAAAATGCAAATTTTTTTCCTTTTATTTATTCATCAAAATTTAGGCGATTTGCATATTTTTGTCCCTCATTATTCTTCTGCGTTGGTATGATTATAAAATTATAAACATTAATGAAAAAGGTACTGTTAAAGGAGCTGAACCTATGTTAAAGAGTAAAAGAGCAGATGCATCAAATCTCTGATGTGCCTTCTTTGTGAAAAGGGACTTCAGAGGTCTGATATAACCTGCCACTGATATAATACATGTATGAACATGGCCTTTAGATGGGGGAAAACAAAGCACTTAGAAAAAAAATTACAGAAAAAGAAGGGTAGCTAATGCCTGATCCAACAAGGATCAAGAGGTCAAAGATCACTTATGCAGAAAACAGGTTAGATGATGCAAATGAATCTGTTGTTTTAAGCTTTACACCAAAACCCTCTACATTCAAAACTTTTTCTTTCAAAGAAGATATTAATATCAAGATATGAACTGAACTGTAAAAACTGCAAACTTATAAATTATACAATATATTTTCAAAAATACCAGTATCAAGATATGGACTGTAAAAACTACAAACTTATAAATTATACAATATTTTTTCAAAAATATCAGTATCAAGATATGAACAGTAAAAACTACAAACTTATAAGTTAAACAGTGTTTTCTCAAAGATACCAGTATCAAGATATGAACAGTAAAAACTACTAACTTTAAGTTAAAGTGTTTTCTTAAAGATACCAGTGTCAAGATATGAACTGTAACTACTACAAACTTGAAAAAGTTATACAATATATTTTCAAAGATACAGTTTCAAAATATGAACTGTTAATGACTGCTAACTTATAAGTTAACATTTTCAAAGATACTAACACAAAAAACATATTCACCAAATTTACTTTTTCATCCCAATAATTATACTTCTTTGCAGAACCCCCCCCC
>BLXT01004061.1:937106-950068 GCA_019648995.1 Plakobranchus ocellatus | reverse complement strand
CCCCCCCCCCCCCCCCCCCCCCCCCCGGGTCAAAAGTCACAATATTTCAGAATGTGACTTTTCGTCCCGCTTCATACATCTCACTACTTTTCCCTCAAAATTTGCATTTTAATAATAAAATATGATACTTTCTGTGTATTGAACTGTGATTTAGATCTAGATCTACACACTGACTGTTCATAACTTAAAAAAAGGATAAGAATAAGCCTGGATCTTGTAGGCCTAACAAATTGCTGTCTGTTTTTGTTTTGTTCCAGATCACTATGAGAAACTACAAGCACCAGACTGATCGTGGACAATTTTCAAGACAGCAGATGCAAGATGCTGTCACTGCTGTGCTTGCAGGGGGATCATTGCGAAAAACTGCTGCTCGTTTTGATGTCAACCTCAAAACCCTTTAACGTTACGTCTAGCTGCAGAAAAATGAGGGCAACACTGACTCTGCTAGCTTTGGTTACCAAACTGAAAAAAAATGCGTCTTCACCGATGAGCAAGAAAAATTGTTCCTGAACTATGTGCTTGAGGCATCCTCAATTTATTATGGACTGACACTACTAGATCTGCGGAAGTTAGCCTTTGACTTTGTCGATGCAAACAAAATTCCTATGCCGCAGTCCTAGGAAAGCAACAAAATTGCTGGGGAAGAGTGGATGGTAAAGTTTAGGGAACGCCATGAAGAAGAGCTTTCTCTTCGTAAGCCGGAGGCTACATCGCTCAATAGAATGCAGGGGTTTAATAAAACCAATGTGAACGAATTCTTCATGAATTTACAGCATGTCATGGATGAAAAGAAATTCACCCCCGACCGCATATGGAATGTAGATGAGACTGGGTGCAGCACGGTGCAAACCCCACAACGACAGCTAGCTAGAAAGGGGGAGAAAAGGGTGGGATCTGTGGTTTCCCAGGAGAAAGGAACCACTGTTACAATGTGTGGCTCTATCAAGCCATTGAAAACAGCAAGCCACCATTTCTTGTGTTTCCGCGTGTGAACGTTCAAGAGCACTGGACACTCACAGCGCCAGTAGGAACAGTCTGTGATACACATCCTAATGCTTCAGGTTGGATGACCACACAAAATTTCTTGAGATTCCTGGGCCACTTCAAAAACTATGCCAAACCAAGTGCAGAGTCACCTGTTTTACTAATATTGGATAACCACGCATCTCATGTCAGCAGTGAGGTGATTCAATTTTGCAAGATGAACAATATCACTCTCCTTTCCTTCCCTCCCCACCGCTCACATGAGATACAGCCGTTAGACAAGTCCGTCTATGGACCTTTTCAGACATTCTATTATCAGTCTGTTGATCTTTGGTGTAAGGACCCCCTCAACGCAGGAAAGCAAATGTCCATCCACACCATACCTCTCATGGTCAGCTATGCATTTCCTAAAGCATTCACTCCCAACAACATAATTGCAGGATTCAGATCAATAGGCATTTACCCATTGGATCCCAATGTCTTCCCTGACCACAAGTTTGCCCCAACCTATTCAACCGACCATCCTCTCCTTGCACAAGAGCAAGCAACGTTACCAAACGGGCCTGATCAAGACATCAACCCTTCAGCAAACCCAACTTCTCCAACTTTGCTATCACCCACAGACATACGCCCTTTAACAAGAGTTGGGGTTCGAAAAGAGGGAATCAGGAAGAGAAAAGCTGTAAAATCGACGATTCTCACCCTGACACCCGAAAAGCGCCCTGTGACGGCAGCAAGGAAAAATCTAGAAACCCAGGCTCTGGCTCCAAAAACATTAGTCTATTCCTCGGACTCTGACTCTGAGGCTAATGATACACTGGACAAGCATTTGAAGACCACAGAAAATGAGGAGATTGAAGATATCCTCACGGACAATGAGGAAGATGAGCTCACAGCGTTGTCCTCAACACTTGGAGAGGAAGAAATAAATGCCTTGCAACTGGAAAACTTCATCTTCTTTCGATGTGAAGGAAAAAAATCAGCCGTATTCTACGCAGGGATGATCAAGGAAAGTGTGGATCATGAGGGTGATTTTGAAGTTGAGTATTTGAAGCGAAGCGACAAACAGAGAAACAAGTTCATCAATTTCAAGCATGAAGAAATCTGGTCTGTGAACCGAGGACAAATAATCAAAAAGCTGACAAAGAAAGAGTCCAGTGGAACTGCCAGAACCAAGGTTGGTCATGTTTTCAATGAAGACATTATTAATATTAACTTAGCAATCTAGTCTGATTTATTTGTTTTTGTTGGTCAAACATTCAATGAAGACATTATTAACTTAGCAAGTTAGTCTCATTTATTTTTGTTGTTACTCTGTCATATTTTCAATGAAGATATTGCTAACTAAGCAAGTTTGGCTATTTATTTGTATTTGTGTACAATTAAGTTATTCTTGTGATTCATGTATTTTTTCAGACCAATGCAACTTTGTGACTTTTCACCCCAGTGTCTGTGACTTTTGACGCGGGGTCGGAGCAAAAAGTCACAAGTTGACTGCCTACTTTTGATGGAAATTTTGATACTCATGCAATCATTTTCTGGTCTTAATTTGGTGATATGGTGGTGTGAGAATGTTGCCCTTTGTCCTCAAACAAAAATTTCTGACTTAGCTTTAATCATACGTTAGTTTGATAGCTAAAAATGTATTTTGTGACTTTTCAACCCGGTCTCCCCTACCAGTTTTGTTCAAAAGTGGACCAAAGTCAACCCGTATTACGGTATATGTGCAAATATGTTATACATATTTATCAGAATCATATATTCCAACCGTCTGAGACAAAATTTTGGGGGAAATTGTGACTTTTAATGATGACCTACTTTCCCTTCGATCTTAGGGCCAAACAAGAATCTAGATCTAGTCGTTTTCCCTGTAGGTCGAACATTCTGTAGATGTATAATTGTATGATCTAGTGTAGCAGTTACTGCGGCAATGGATCAGATTGCTGTTTGGTCAAGGCCCCTAGGACTAGTGTAGACCTATAATCTAGTTGACACTGAAACTGAAAACCAAAACTGTAGAGTAGGCCTAGCCTAGGTGCTGTGTATGCTAGCACAAATACTTGTTTATGGTGTGTATTAAATGAGCATATAAATTTGGAAAGAACTCCCATTAATTTTTTAAGAATCTATACGAAATAGAAACAAAAAAAAAAAAATAATAAAATTATTAATCTGCTGCATTACAAGAATTGCATGAACATCGCGCATTTTAATTTTTTTCAGTACAGCATCAACATGATGGAGCGAGAGTTTGCTGAGAGTTTGGTGCTGGAGGTGGAGAAACATCCTGCTATTTAATAAAATTTATGTGCCCAGCCGTCCTGATCATAAAGACCGCAACAAGATTGACCTGCAATGGACTTTTATTGCTGAAAAATTAAACTCCACTGGTAATTACATGAATTATTTTTATCATCCAGTCATTAATTTATCAGAAAACAAACCTCTTTCTCTCTCCTCTGCAAATGCTTTCATACACATAGGGCCTACATACATAGAGTTAACACAAATATAGCATTGTCTGAGATCTCTAGCTGTTCACAACAAAATCAACTGTCTATGTCAGTTAGCTGTGCCCTGTCGATCTGCCAAGGAACGGAGTGATTAAGAAAAGATCTGCAAAACTCATCTCTGATGTCTAGCGCTTGTTGGCCAAAGTATCCCTTCCATTTGGAACCAAGAGTTGTCTTTCTCGTTTGACTTGGAGTTGTCTAGGTTTACTCCTTCTCTCTTCCTCACAAAGTTGTGATGAATGAAAGAATGAAAGGATTGATCAGTTGATCAGCTAGAATGGATGGATGAATGGAGAAATAAGCACAATAAAATCTTTCTAAGTACAGTTGAGTGAAGATGGTGTAAATGGTAGGTGGATAGATGGTGTACTACATCATGTTTCACAAATGATAATTACATTAAATGAGTGAATAAATAAATAGTTGTGTTTCAATGAACTACAATGTGTCAGTGTGGATGTGTGAATGTGCACATTTGAGAGATAAGGAGAGGGAGAAGAAATATAGAAAGAAATAGACATGGAGTGATTGAGAGAGAGGGAAAGATTGGTTTTGGGTGGGGGGGGTAATGGGTGTCAAGCAGTGTTTTATTTTCATGCTGTTTCCTTGTGTGCACAAATACGTTTTAAAAAAAATAACTAAAAATGCGGAGACCTACAGCCTTAAAGAATTTAAAAAAGGATACAAGTTGAAAATCATACAAACCTCAAAGTGACAGTAGTCTCTCGCCTGCTGTTATGGCCTTTCTGAAATTTGTATCTTGCTGGAAAAGTTTAGGTCCGACAATGCTTAGTAATTCTTCGGAGGATGCCTTTGACATTTTGGTGCGGTTGAAAAATTCTTGTTATCGTCACAGAGTTGGGGATAAAGTTTGCGCAAAAATCCTCTTGAGTGCCTTTTAGCATTAATAGCATGAACCCACAATAGTCTCCTTTTCTTTTGTGGTAGGTTTTTTAGAAGAAGTAAAACAAAAATGGTTTCTTCGTCATCAGACATAATGATCAGTACAGAATACAAAAAAATAAACTTGAAAGAAAGGTCAGTCTACACAAGATGCAGAGAGACTGAGGTATCATGTGAGTGCAGATTTTTCAGGAAGTAACACACTGGATAAGTCTTTGTCTAAACTCTTTTCACCCCAGCCCCAGCCAGCTGAACAAACCAACACTGGCATCATGACTGGAGCTCGAAGATCCACCATCCGCCAGCTTCCAGCTCCCAGCACCAGTTTAGGACCCAGCGGCAGTCTGGCTGCGGCCTAATAAACTCTTCCTACTTCGCATGGAACATGGAATCACCAGCAATTATAGTTTTGCATGCCCAACATGAAATAAACCATATCGTGGCAGTGATGTCATTAGGAAGATGGCTGCAAGAGCCAAAGTTTAAAAATATTAATCTTTAGAGCGGGACAAGTCTTCGGAAACAAGTTGCCACCTTGTCTCAAGCTTTAGAGATTAGCGAGAACGAACAAGACATATTAACTTCCTTTTTAAACCATGATATCAGAGTGCATCAGAAATATTATAGACTTCCAGATGGAATCCTGGAGAAGAGTACAGTGGCCCAAATTTTGATAAAAATCAACGATGGTGAGACTGAGACCGATCATAATGATTGGGAGGAGAATCGAGGAGCTTAAAGCAACAAGAATCTCCAAAAAACGATGGACCAGTTTACCCAAAGCCATCAACATCAAAAGAAAGCTTGTTTAAAAAGAAAATAGTCGGAAAGCAATGGGCCAAGAAGTCATGAAAAGCAACGGAAACTCTGGACAGATCAGGAAAGAGAAGCGGCAATGCGACAATTAGGGCATTTTGTTACTTTTTTACAATGGGCAAAGTTCCAAATAAAGTGAGTATTAAAGAAACCATTCAGCAAGAGACTGTTCTTAGTGAACGTAATTGGACAAATAGCACAGACTTCATTTACGATACAATTCGTAAAAGGCGTCATTGAGGCTCTTACATATTTTTGTTCCAAAACAGAGCAATGGAAAGATACAGGCTCTGGGTGTAGGAAGAGGAAGGAAAGGGCAGGGATAAGGAGGTTGAAGGATTTGCGATAGAAAAAAAAAAAAAAAAATTGGGCACTTGATAAAATGTCAAAGACTTTCCAACACAAGATACATAAGTAAGGATTCACTTTTAATGTTTTCAAACTTCTAAGCTCATTATCTGCATACTTTTATTGTAAATGATTTTTCTTTTCATAATCGTGCAAACATGGGATAAGGTAATAATACTCAACAACCCTCAAAATCATGCCTGCACTAATCTATTTGTAGTATTTTGTGTATGTGACGTACATGTAATTTATTTGGTAATTCTTGGATCTTGTTTTTTATGCTTTAAAAATGCAGTTAAATGGTTACATTATTTGACACTTATATCCATGATCCTAATGTTAATTATTATGGCAGGCTTACACATTGGATTCAGAAGGTATGCTTTATTGCACAGAGCAAAAAATTTATGCATACATTTGATTCACAATTCCTTTGATTTTAAGACTCTTTGTCATTGATCATCGTAAAATGTACTAAATTTAAGGCGTGTACAAAGCAAAGAAATGAATTGGTGCCGTCTTGAAAGCAAGAGTTTTATTGTATTAATGGAAGAGAATGGCACGGGTTATGTAGAAATAAGTCAGGAGAATTTCTTTTAATAATCAATTATTAAAACATTTCTCTACTGTGATCATATTGTATTGTTATGATTTGCATTTGATTACTGTAGTTCTCACTCTGCATTTGATTATCAATTTTTCAACCATTTCTCTTATGCTTGCTAAATTTTAATCAAGTCTTACATTGCTTGATACATTTATGAAATCCCTTAGCTAGACACATAAATAACCTTTTTCCTCATGATTTTTAAAGGGATTGATATCATTCATAACTAAATATTAATTAAATAACAAAGTATTAGACTCTTATTGTACTATGTGATCATCTAAAAAATACATTTGCCTTTTAATTAAATAATAAAAAATATGTGAGTATCTATAATTGTTTTTATTTTTTGTTTTGTTTTTATGTTTATCATAGTCTAAAAGTTCAGTAATTGGAAATGTGAATAATTTGTATCAAGCTTAAAAAACTTCATAACAAGTTGTCTTGATTTCCTTGTTTGTTGACATTTCTTTTTGTACATATAAAAGCAACATGGATATATACCTAAAATTATAACTGAAGTAATTAATTCAGCCAACTGAACTGAACAGTACCAATGCCAAATAATAATTAAGCCATACGTGTATTCCATGAAAGCTAAAATAAAATGATTACATATGAAAACATAAGCTTGTAATACATACTGATTTCAAAACAAATGCAAGGTGTATTCTCTACCATTTTAGCAACCTCCCCACTGCAACTGAAAGAGTAAATTTACTCGTAAATTATGTTCTTTTAGAAAAACAACTTCACTGTGAATATATATGTGAATATCTGTCGATAATAAAACCAAGTAGACATGAAGGCCTTGGAACAGTGAGACCAACTAAAACATGAAGAACATTACCCATGAATTTAATTTATCAATCAAATTTTTTGAACAATGACTAGCTAAGCATAGTCTAGAACAACGAAAAAAAAACAGGCAGAGATGTAATAAAAAAACCAAACAAACCTATTAAAACTTATTTGTACAGCTACTAGACCTTTCTTTTTCATCTTGCTATAAATTGCAACCTTTTATTTAAGATGTCTTGAAATAGCATGAGTCTATGAAAAGATTTGCAACAGCCAATTTTTCTAAAAATTTTGGACCCCATTTTAAAAGTTATTTTCATCGCTAACATCATTGTGGATCTAATATAGGTTTATAATAGGACCCCACTTGGGAATAAATATAATATTATATTATTTATGTTCAACAAAATAAACCATAGAATCAACAGATATCCCTTTGGATCAATCTTACGTGCAAAAAAAGTTAGAAAAACAAGTATAATTATAATGAACCCATTTATTATTAACCAAAATGTGGACCCCACAAGGCCCATAATGCACGTCTGTCTGTCTGTATGTATGTATGTATGAATGTATGTATATGCCTGAATGTGTCTGTTGTAGCAAGGTTAACTGGACAATTGAACTTTTACACACCAAAGTTGTCTGAACAAGCAACGTTACTCGGATGACCAGATAATAATTTAACTACACCTTATTCTAATGAAAGAAGTAAAGTGTGTAAGCAAATACCGCTCAAAGGATCTTGAACTGAAGGAAATAAAATATTTGGACTTGATAAAGCCTAAAGGGTGAAACGTTGTTACGTATACTCTCCGCTGTTAAATTCGTTCTTATACGTTTGGATTGGTGGTTGCATTTTTTACCATATTTATCTAAAGAAAGAGATATGATTCAATTTTTAAGTTCAACTGGCACGTCTAGCAAGAGAAGTGAATTGGGCAAACTCAGGCATGCAGGGAATCACTGCATAACACTTCAAGTCCTGAAAAGTGGACAGGGAGACTTGGTTGTTGAGCGCCTTCTGAAAAAAGAAGATGCCAAACAAGATGAATTTGTGCCAGGTCCAAAGTGCTTGGGATATTTTTCGTTAAGGTGCTCGTACACGGGGCGGAAAGTCTGAAAATGAATGGAAATGCCGAATGGAAACCCATTCCTCAAACACGGGAAGGAATCTGCCGATTTTAGCGCCTTTTGCTTTTTTCATCCTGTTTTTCCAAGATTTCAGCCGGATAGACCGATGTCTAATTTTGATGCTGAAAAACGCATGGTTCGCGGTGCACTGTGGGATTTTCTTATATTGGCTGCAAGATATTTATTGCAATAAAATGTCGATTGTGATAGTCCATTGCACAACTGCTTTAATCCAAGTAAACTGGGCACACAATGCTTGTGGGACCCTACATTGGAAGAATATTCAAACAAAATTGACAAATGAAAAGGTCTGGAAGGCATGTGCGATCCCTTGAACATCACCTGTGATCTTGAGTAACCCTCAAGATACAGTGAAATAATTTTTAAACAAAAGCCTTTTGAACTTGCAGCTTCAATAGCGAAATCACTTGTACTCCCCAATATTTTTTTTTTTACACAAAATGTATATGTTTAACCCAAAAAGATTTCTAAAGTTCAGTTAAAAAAAGTTTCACTGTAATTATTATCAATGTTGTTAGATGCAGATGTGAAAGGCCTGGAAGCCCCCATGACGACAGATGTAGTGCATGTGGGGAACGAGGCCGTGAAAGGGAAAGAAGCCCCATGGCGAGAAGTCTAATGGGGATCGCAGTCGGAACTACTTGGGAAGCTCCCACGAGAGGTCTCGTACAAGGATGGGGGGAGAACAACGCAGGATTACAGGAAGCCCCTACAATAGAGGTCTCGAGCGTATGGAGTGAGAGGATCACCAGTCCACACAAACCCAAGACATCCCCGCGAGAAGTCTTGTGAGGGTGAGGACAGGCGAAGAGGACAACGTCAACGTCCAAGGAGCCCCAGCGAGAGGTCTCGTGAGGGCGGAGACAGGGAGCAAGGACAATGGCAACGCTCAAGGAGCCCCCACAACAAGAGGTCTTGTATGCGTGGAGGCAATTGCCATGCATAACAACATGGGAGACACGCGATCGAGGCGCGGGCTTCCACCAGGAGGGATCGTTTTTCTGGGTTTTAGAGTGGGCAAAAGTTGCAGAACAGGGCGTAGAATGCAAGACAGGCGACATGGAGACGTCTGGTCCGGTGGTATAGTGATACCATCAATGACTTTTGAGTCGACAAAGCCTGCCATGATCGAATCCCTTCAAGTCATCATGCAGAGGGGCCAGCCACAACAATGGAAGAGAGTGAGAGCCAGCTACTAGTGCAGGGACACGGAGACATAGGATCGTCAAAAATGCCCAATTGGTGATTGCACGCTATGCGGCGATTTCCACAAGGTCCACTTTGTGCATGAGCACCTACCTACATTATTGCAGCCGGAAGAAGCTGAGAGGCACTATGCTTCACAGGAATTTTAGGAGAAACGAAAGCAGGCTTTAGAACACCTGAGGACCTTGCTGGAGTGCGATAACTTGCACGGCTTAGTCGGGCTGGCATTACAGAAAGTGGACCTGCCACACTCGACCTTCCCAGCCCAGATGGAGACAGCGAATGCTAATCTTCGGGGCCTGTTTCATCTGTAGGCTACTTTGTGGGGGTGGGGGGGGAAGGGAGTGTGCAAAGGGTTCTCCTAGCCTGACGGGGGCTAAGGGAGGACCTATAGGGATGTCAGGCATTGACCGACTATGGGAGTGTGCAAAGTGTGTAACACCCCACACCGCAAAGGTGAGGTAGCCACACGAGGTGAGACAGAAGCCCCAGTCTCAGGAGACAGCGAATGCTAATCTTTGGGGCCAGTTTCATCTGTAGGCTCCTTTGAGGGGGGGTGGGGGGGGTGGGAGAAAGGGAGTGTGCAGAGGGTTCTCCCAGCCTGACGGGGGCTAAGGGAGGACCTATAGGGTTGTCAGGCAATGACTGACTATGGGAGTGTGCAAAGGGTTCTCCTAGCCTGACAGGGACAACTGGACAACAGCCTCCCCCCCCCCTCCTTTTAGAGGTCAGGGCCGTCATTTCCGGCATGACTAGGTCGAGAAGGTGCGAACCCTCAGTCTTGATCCAACCACTGAACAGAGAAGACATAGATCTAGATCTCATCTCGAACCGTTGGCAAGGCTCAACCTTTGCAACGGCAGAGGTAAAGTACCACAACAGGTCTATCGGTCATCACAGTATAAAAGTAGAGTAGCAGAAGACCTAGTTTTAAATCTAGATCAAGATCTCTAGATCATCTAATCTACAATTAGACTCTTAGCTGTTCTCTACGAGCCAGATACTAATCAATTCTACACATTTCTATGCCTAGGGATCTAAAACTTTATATTTTGTTAGTCAAGTAACCAGATTATCAATATTTTCTCTGCCTTCAGGTGTGAAACTGGAGAAAAATGATCTGCCTTTGTGGACAAGATACAGTAGAGCTCACCTACAACAGGACCTGGTTACAACGGGACCTTGCATGCAACGGGACGTTGACACAAGCCCGTTATTTTCTCTTATATATCCTTTATATTTTATTTTTGTTAGAACAGCATCTACGACATGATAAACTTGCCTACAGCGGGACCCAGCTTCGTACTAAGGCCTAAGCCTAGGCCTATACATAGATTTGTGAATGGACTATAGGTCCGGAATGAATCTAAATTAACATCGGTATTGATACAAAGAAGATACAGCCATGGTCTGTTTCGGTACTTTCATTCAAAATATTAGCCAATGAACACCTTGCGCTATGGGGGGTGAAAAAGAATGATGCAACGCCGGCGACTTGGTTTGGAAAAAAAGGCATGGACTGAGTCAGTGGTGAATCATAGTAAGTCAGCCGTAGGCTAGTAAGAGGCATGTGTGTGATTGGTAGTGTAAGAGACTGGGGGTGGGGCTTAAGAGGAAAAGAGTGGGTGCATTCAACTTTTTTACGTCCTCGGAGTGCGTCTATTGCCTTGTTGCACAATACTATTTTTAGATTTTTTTTCCTAACTTGAATAGTGACGCTAGCTGCTTCTAACTGTTGCCCAGTCAAGGCTACTGAGGGGTTTCTATTAGATCTATACAAAAAAAATTCAGACTAGATAGAAAATTAACAGCTATACAAATTAGATTTATTATTGCACAGATTGATTCGTCCTTTATGATTGCTTATTGACTCTAAAGTTTTTCCATAATGTATGATCAGATTTTAAAGTTTTGAGGTTAGATCTACGGTTGCTTGCTAGGCTGACTAGTTCCATTTTCGATTATACAGTTCAAACGGATCAAATTAAGCAATAAAAAACTTACCCTACGCTCTACTTCATGTTTCTAAATCTACCCAAGGGTATCTCAGGTTGAAATGCAATAGACTCCGATTTTCCTACAAAGCTGTTTTCGAAAAGATGAGCTAAATTGTTGACACGCCGGTCTTGTGTTTAGACAGAAAAATGCAGTAACGTCTTAGTTGTCCAGAGCCCGGAAACCAGGTGATGGCCGGTAGTGACGTTTCGCGGCAACAACGCAATTTTGTTCAATGCCTAGAGATCTCAATTAGGCCTACAATGTTGTGGTTGTCACTCACTGATTCAGTGAACAAAGAAAGCATCGATCTAGGTTTAGTGTGTTGAGAAATTGCCTCTTATTAGTCTTATCTCTCAGTCTCACTTTGACGCTCGCAGGTCGCATTAACGAATAGATATCTAGATCTGAATTTCTAAACCTATGTTTGATTGCGGTCTTAGCCTGTGTTCATCCAGCATGGAATCAAGAATAAGGAAATGTTTTCCTTTGGAAAGGCCAAAATCATTGAGGAGGTGGACAAGAAAGTAAAGTCAAAAGCCCACACCTGTCGAGATTATGAGATTTTGTCAGGATCACTTTATACATTCTTGAAAGACAAGGGTGCTATCATATCAGCCCTCACCAAAGGCGACTTTCAACCTGATCGGAAGCGACTGAAAACAACAGGCTATGAGGAATTGGATCGCTGTTTGCATACTTGGTACAAGCATTGTAAAACACCAATTTCTGGACCCACTTCAATACATAATGTAGCCTACCACTCCTACTAAAAAAATTTAAAAAGGGAAGAAAAACACCACACAAAAGAAATACTCACAAGAGAAAAAAAAAACCCCGCAAACCAAAAAATACAGACACACAAAAACAAATCACACACACACACAATGCAATGAAATAGTATAATACGATGTACGCAATGGTCAAGTTTAATACTAGCCGCTTATTAAAGGGAGATAATTTTAGTGAAGTGCCGTTTTCAAGGATTATCTTCCTTTTATTTTTACAATGGGCCTTGCTTATAACGGGACTCTGCACCACGCCCTTATGGGTCCCGTTGTAGCCAAGTTCCACTTTAGCAACTTTGTGTTTGTGCGCAACATTTTTTTTAAAATGCTGTAACTTGTTTGTCTATAGTCCATTGAGCAAAATCTTTTTGTGTTCTTCATGTCTGACCTAGATCTAATCACCTACAATAATCAAATTATCTCAGAATACCTTTGAAAATTCAGCGTGTGATACCTACTTATTTACAAAGACTTTTCTTGCATATGAAGAGAACAGAGGTCTCTTCAAAATAAAAATTACATTTCTAAAGCCCTTACAATTTCTATCCCATGAAGCAAATGATCCCCAATCCCAGAAGCCCTGAGCTGTTGTCAGCTTGGCTTAGGCTCCTCCTCCTTAATGTGGAATGTTTCCCAAAAGTCTTTATCTGGCACACTTCCAATTAGGACCTCACATCCGGCCAAAACCTCCTGGATGTCCATGACCTGGAATTGGTTGGCCAGATTGCAGCTGTCCCCATCTCCTGACAAGTGTGAACAGTCCTGATAAAGAGAGGAGGATTATAGAGAAAACAATTATTTTTAGTACTTTTATTCATTTTCTTGGTCTCGCTTTTAACCCTCCCT
>BLXT01004061.1:926207-937094 GCA_019648995.1 Plakobranchus ocellatus | reverse complement strand
CCCCCCCCCCCCCCCCAACACTCACACACACATACACCTTAATAGTATAGTTTTATAGGCAAAAACACTTTTGAGCACAAGTATCTGGCACATGCTTTGAGGGGTACATTTATAAAAGAAACGTTTGGAGGTATCTGTTAGTGGCAAGTGGCACATCCACTACATTGGTGATCTCATGCTTTTTAGACTGCATCAGACGGTGTGCTAATTTCAACAAAAAACTTGGGAGTTTCGTGTAGGTATGATTACAAAGCCTCTTAACAAGGAAAAGAGGGAAGGTATGAGAAAAAGTGTGTAAATTAATATACAGTTCACACATGTATATAATACCTATGGTATGTATATGCAAGTAAACAGACTTATGTAAGAAAATGGATACTAGAGGAACCACACAGAGACAGAAAGAGAAAGAAGGAAGAGAGAAAACAAAAGAAGAAAGAGAGCCAGGGGGGTGGAGAGAAACACATACACACATGCATACAGAGAAATAAAAAAGAGAGAGAGAATGAAATAAGGGGATGAAAAATTACAACTACAAGGTATTCTGGCCTTGTGGCTAATAAGACATTCTTGTTGAACGAAAAAACACTAGTAAGCAAAGAGTGCTATGCCTTAGCGTTTTGGAATTACAAGTCTTGGTAGAGCTACCATTCATCAGTAGAATGGACATTAAAAAAAAAAAAAGCTGTGATAATAAAAAAAAATTTAATGTACTCAGATTATCATTGACTCCAACAGATTACACTTCAATTAAAAAAAATACATGTACACAAAAATTTTGCATCTTTGATTTACAACAAGCACAAAATTAAAATATTCAGAGTATAAGTACTAAGACTTGATAATTTTTTTTTGCTACACGTGGGTAGTTGTAAGCCCCCAACCACCACTAACTAACTGACACTAATGGAAACATCCTGTCAGCACTGGCTTTCTCTTTCTCCACAGGCAAAGATGCTACAACCATACATAATATGAATTTGCTACTCAAAATAAAAAGTAAAATAAAATATAAATGAAAATGAACCAAGTGTCAATAGAGACAGTATTGGGATAAAATAATTATCCCGACACCAATCTGAATGAGATAGAAGTACTATTTTGAACATTTTAAATCATTAAAACTACCGAAACTTTTTTCTGTGATGTTTGCAATGGTGAAAATGGTTAGAGCTTTGTAAAAATAAGAAAAAAAAATGCTAAATAGTACATAAAATTCTTTTTCCTCAAAAATGTTATATACAGTGGAATACATCTAAACCGAAATTCTAGGGAGTATGATTTCTATTTTAGTTTAAGCATAGTGCATTAAATAAGTGAGATTAACAAAGGAGAGTGACCAGTTTCCGAAATATTAAGTTGAATCAATCCCACCCATCATCACACCACAATGTGAATGAACTCGCCTATCCACAAAGCTTTCTCCCTTTTTTCTCTATCTCATTCTATTTCCTTTCCAGTTAAGAGGTTCTTGCACCCGTTATCCACGTAGAATAATAGAGCTTTCACAATTCCATCATCGCCTAAGTAAGTTGTCCAATCCTGAACTCTTCTTTTACAATTTAATCATCGCCTATGTTTTTCAGTACTGAAGTTCTCAACAAGAGAGATGGCTTTATTACTGGCTGTGATGCAACAGTGTTTGCTTAGCTTAACGCTGACAGGACCTAGACATGCAGGTAGTGTCTAGCACGATCTCGCTGTGTAACTGAGTGGTGGAAGAGAAGGGATGGGCGGGTGTGTGCAGTAGACCTAGACCTAGCCAGACATCTGGCCTGGCTGTCTGTAGTGTGAGGTACCGGTAACAGTATTAAGTTTGCATGGAGTAATGCGAGAAAGAAAGGGAAGGACACTGTGTGTTAAAAAAAAAAAAAAAAAAGATTTCTTTAATGTGTCGGTCGGACAATGACTGGGCTTTATCCATTAGTTTTTATTTCGCTTAGCAATAGCAAGGCAGCCAATGCTTTTGGTTTACCGCATGTTTAATAAAAAAGAATAAGAGGAAAAACGGAAAGCTCTTCAATTTCTTTTTGGTTTAGCCATTTTTGATTAGGTGTGGTCTACTGTATGTCATACAACTCATGAGGACAGGTCTTAAGACATTAAAACAAATACAATAGTTGAATAAGAGGAGTAAAAAAGAAGCAAAATAAAAATGCAGAAAGAAAGCAAGCAACACAAGAGCAAATGCTAATGGTAAGTTCTAAAGAATTATGAAAAAGCCAAGGAGAATATGAATAAATGAAAAAAAATCATGGAGACTCCTACTGCAATGGGGAAAAGGTGAATAGATAAAAAGGTTTTATATATAATACACAACATATACATTTATAACTTAAAAGAGCAATATAAATCTATAAAATATAAGGGTTGAAAAAAAAATAACAATGAAAGAATTTATTTCACTTACTTTGGATGCGTGATTAACTGCCACAGCAATGCAGTGTCCATCAAGGAAAGATTCCTCAAAACTCCACTCTGGTGCTGGGTCTTCATCGATGTCCACCGTTGTGTCTGTGACTACTTGACCTTCTGAAATATCACGGCAATGGAAGTTGAAGTTCAGCCTGCTCACTTCAAAACCAATGCCTATTCCTAAAGCTTTCACAACACTCTCTTTGAGACACTGAAATTGAAGAGCACATTCGTAATTCCTTTAAGAAAAAAAGGAACAGTATGAATTTTTTAAGGAGTACAGGAATAAAAGATAAAAAAAAAAAAAACAAAAAAAAAAAAACAAACAAAAAAAAAAGAAGTATCCAACTTGCATTCATTATCAGCAATATTGACTTAACATGTGTGGAACAACCAGAGAAAATCAGGCACAGGCCACAAAGGATGCTTCTGCACCTTTGAAAAGTGTTGTCTACAGAAAAAGCAAATAAAAGTATACTTATCAACCTCATAAGTGTAGTGATACCACAAAATGAGAAGTTTTGCAGCAGGAATGTGTAACATGCGGTTGTTAACAAAATCAACTTTTTCTTATAACCTTTGATAAAGTTTTGCATTTTTTGACACTATAACTATTTAAGATCTGTGGTTGCTGATCTCTTTTTCCATGGCTGATATGATTTAAAAATGTCTCATTTTGTGGTGATGCTACACAGCTTTTCAAACAATAGGAATAGAGACTTTATTTTTCTCTCTGCAAGTGTTAAAATTATTATGGTATTTCATTATGCTCATAATTCCACATATGTCCAAAATGTAACTTGTGTCTAATTTACTCAGTTTGACTGACATATCTTGATTGAAAATTGTTTAAAAAGTTGTTTTTCTCTGGTAACAAAAAAGATTTAGAAGAATAATTGCAACAAAACAAATTAAAAAAAAAACAACAACACACAAACACAAAGAGTACAACACAGCATGTTTCCTTACCCAAAGTCTGAAAAAAACTTTCAGTTGATCCCTTTCATTACTGTAACATTTCACTTCTGACCACTCTTGATCAGTATATTGTCTATGCATTGTCTTGAAAAATGAAGACACAGGAGTATTTCCTGCGTTTGTTTAGGGAAAAAAACAAACTATTGTGTCAGTCATGATATTTGAGGAAAAAGTGAAAAAAAAAATTAAAACAACATTTTTTTTTAAATTTTTATAATCTGAGATTAGTCCTGATGACAGTGTTCCTCATGTACCACTTGTGAGAAAAAAAAATTTTCAATTTATTTTCCTTCTTTAAAATGCCCAAATAAAAAAATAAAAAAATGGACCTCAATCACTTGGCACAGTCAACTGAGTTTCTACCTGAGCACACTCTTAGGCATACTATATATTTATGATTTAAAATGTTCAACATGCAACTTCTGACTCTTAACTGGAAATAACCTGATTATTCTCTCAGACCTCAATCCAACCAAAGATATTCAATGTAGCTCAAGAGAGAAACATTCATTAAAATAATACAGTTTTGAACTTATTGCCAATTCAATTAAAGATTCAAATGATTTCTAATTGGCTGTATGATATATCTTACTCACTGGGCCATTCAACTTTCATTACGTCCACTCCAACATTATTTCCTCTCTCAGCCGCTAGAACAACGTAATCCCCCTGATGTGAAACATTGAAACTTAAGTCAGATCTCATAGTCGTCTTGTCAATGGGACTGACAAGATAAGGTTTTCCTTTTTCGGTTCTGCCAAACTGCAATGCACGACAGGGAATGCCCAGGATCTTTGACACAGCATAGCGCAGTAGCAATCGTCCAACCTAAAGATTTTTATCAAAAGCTTTAATTTAGCAATAAATTAACGCATGATGAAACGCATTATGATCGCAAAATACATTCCCAAAAGCAAGAAGTTAAATTTTAACCCCCTCCTGTAGGTCAGACATTCTTCTATCACATTCAAACACTTTTTTCACATTAAATGAAAAGATTATTAAGGCTCTAGCTGATCCCGGATGTTCCACCACCTCAACATCAGTCAAACTACAAAATGCAGCCTGCTCACTGCTGCCCTTTTGTGTTTCACCCTCATAGTCATAGCTGTGATCATGCTACGACAAAACTACATAGGAATGAAGATGTGATGAAAAGGATCATTATTGCCCCCCAAAATAAATACTAAAACATTATAAATCAAAGGTAGCAAACTTTAATCATTCTGGAACTTAAACTTTGGAGCAAGGGCTGCCTTTACCGAAGTTCAGTCAAGTCCAATGGAAGAAGAGTATAGTAAGATAGAAACACCAACCAATAAGATCTCAGGCATACAGTTTAAGAGAATTTAAAGGCTTGGCACATTAGACTACAAATTTAAAGAAAATTTCAAAATGTATTCCACTTTAAAAAAACCATCCAAATGTTTTTAAAGTCTTGTTGACTGAATATAACTGAACTAAAGGTTCATTGTTTAATAGAACAATTTTAATTTATTTTAGAATTTTTGCACTAAAAAAATTCAGGTATAAACAAAAATCATCACCTTAGTAAATTTGTGTTAAATGAAGCTTACAAAAACCATCCTTTTGAGTATTGTAAGATATACATTTGAAATGGGCAATATTGAATTTTAAAAGAACTTGGTTTTTAATTCAACAAGTAAAAAATTTGACATTTCTTCACAATGTCCAAGTTCTGGCAAGAACTGAAGCTTAATTTGAACTCAAAGAAAACTTAGGCACACTCACCATTGCTGATTTTGCATCTTTTTTAAACATAAATTTGCTGATGCGTTCTTTCTCTTCTCCTTGGACACACTGAGCAGCAAAAGTCCATTCTGCTTGTGTTGGTGACCAGCTTCTAAAATTCACAGCTACTCGACAACTTCGCCCGCTAAACATTTCTGAAATTGATTTCCAGGCTTCAGATCCTACAATCTCAGGCACATCCTCAGTTTATGAATGGGTGTTCTCTTCCTGATGATTTTATATTACGCTGAAAATGAACCAAAGGATAATCCAGCCACAGGCCTTGCAACATCTAGATCTACCCTCATCAGCTACTGACAAAATGAAGAGGTTGCAGGCCAAGTTTATAATTTACAACCAGCACACAATCTCCACAATTTTACACCTGTGACCTCTTCATATCATCGACAGCTGACGAAGGTAGATCTAAAAGCCATTGGGCCTGTCCCCTGACTATCTTGACAAAAAATGATTACTTTCTCTTCACTGTCCCTAAATCTAAAAGTAGATCTCATCTAATGTTACATATAAGTCAAGCGTCTTCTGTTTTATCTAGGCCTAGATTCTAGATCTACTCAAAATTGATGGAAAAATTTTCTAACATTCAGTTCATCAAGAATACTAACATTGCCCCACAAGGCTTCCAATTGTGCACACAAGAAAAGTAAATTTATTTACCAAAAGGTTATTTTCCTGCATCTCCGGTGTCTCTGTTTTGTCTAGTCTAGATGCCAATCATAGCTGCTCTCTGGCGCCTTCATTTTGTCTAGTCTATAACACCAGAGACACCTAACCAACTTGACATATCACAGTATTATGAGTATAGGTCTAATCTTGATCTAAATCTAACTATTTGAGGGTGAAAAAATAAAACACGATTTCTTGATGAGATCACTTGCATTTTTATTTCTAAGTTAATTGCTGAATTAGACCTGATCAATTAAAACTCAAAATGGTGATCTGAGGTGATCAATTTTTTTCCAAAAATGGTACTAGATCTATCTTCATAAGCTACTGACAAAATGAAGAGGTCGCAGGCCATGTTATGATATAAATGGTGCTGCTTTTCAAACAATATCTTCACAATTTTATGCCTGCGACTTCCTCTTTTCGGTGGTTTCTGATTAAAATACAGAAATCTCTTCATTTCTGTGGTATTTTACGAAGGTAGATCTAGCAGTGGATTCATCTGCTCCAAAATTTTAAAGATATCTTCGTTTTTGGATGATATTATTTCATATTTGGAGACTACAGGGGAAGAAAGGCGGAGGTCACAAAATATCAAATTGTTTTAAAACTAATCCCATCAGCTTTCAGCTTACGTCGTTTATTTTGTTCTAAAAAATATATATAAAAAGCTGTCCTGTGAAAGAAGGGCAGTTGTCCAAACTTTAAATTTCGATTTTCTCAGGACTCTTTTTGTGACATCTGCGCTTTTTCCCCTGCACTCTCCATTTGTAATTGTTATATCCCTAGATATCTAGAATACATGATCTACTGATCTACTGAGTCATGCTGCTGTGTTGCAAAAAAATTGCCTTTATTTCGTCATCATTTAGTCAAAGTGACTATTTTTCTTAACACTCGTAAATTACTTAAAAAAGGTCCAACCCTCATTTTCCCGAACGCTTTTGGTTGCACTTCTAGAACGACAGGTCAAGACGATCCCAATAATTTAGAATAGATACATGTGTATGTACTTGGTGTACGTTGCTTTGTTAAAATTTTCTGTTCTTTTTCGTTCACTTCACACTTCACAAAAGTGACGAAAGGCCATGCAGGTCACACAAGCAATGGAAGAAAGGAAACCCTGCTCAGGGGCCATTTGAGCATTGGCGAGGAATCATAGGGAGTTAACAACA
The DNA here is from genome assembly GCA_019648995.1 of Plakobranchus ocellatus. NCBI lineage: Eukaryota > Metazoa > Mollusca > Gastropoda > Plakobranchidae > Plakobranchus > Plakobranchus ocellatus. The sequence continues at coordinate 930,087 of BLXT01004061.1, read as the reverse complement.
GGTTGACTTTGCCTCTGCTTGTACATAACTGTGTGCTTTCATCAGAAAGTCCAATCTATTCTGGAAATAAGGCCGCACCCTATTTTTACGAGCCGTTGGGAAAATAAGGTCGGTCTAGATCTATATTATGATACACATATATCTAGAACTGTATCATCTGCGGCGCTTTTTCATTTGTTCCCACCCCCTCTTTTTATTTAGCTATATTATCCGATCCAGCTCTATCTTCATAAGCCATCGACGAAATGAAGAGGTCGCAAAGCCAATTTATAATGCAAATTGTACTACTATTTTGTATTTTCACACAAAATCTAGATCTAGGCCTACATAATTTAGAGCTTTTTCGTTTGTAGCTGATAAGATAAATCTAGATCTAGAAGTCGTTAGCCTGTCCCTATTCCGAAGAATACATTTATAAAAGCATATGAATTCTCATTCTGTACCTTTTCTTACGATTGAGAGTCTCGGCGATAGTGGTTGGATCAGCACCTAAGCGCACATATCTAAACCCTTTGGACTCTCAGATCAGCGCACATAGGACGCAGCCATTTTGAATTTCGGAACTCTCTAATATGTAAACCCAGAAAAGATAACAACAAGATTAGATTTGGTCTTAAAATCTTTTGTGGGTTCATTGAGAACGTTCCAAAAGGAGAGAAGGATCCCAAGACTTTAGGCTAAGTTTCTCCCACACTATTGCTAAGGGATAATTGAGCGGAACATTGTATCGCCAAAAGCAAGAAGGGATGACTTTAAATTATAAGATAAAAAAAATCTTCGTTTTAAGAGAGTTACGCCATGTTTTTAGATGGGCTCAAAGGTAAAAAAAAAAAAGGCGAAATGAAATGATTGTGACTGAGGTAGAGACCGATTCGGATTTTCTTTTGGTTTATAATGGCTTAGCTCGTTGCAAGTCGGAGTCATAAAAAAATGTGTGCAAAGTTTGTCAAAGGTCTAATTCGGGCGTATCCATACTTGGTCATTAAAATTGTTTTGTGCCTCTGTTTATTTGAAATAATTAGGGCCTATGATTATGAGACTACATTCAATTATCTGGTTACACTAATCTTTATTTTAAAAAATTGTAGGCCTGTCAATCAGTTTTTAAAAAGGGTATTATCGGGCATTAATGTTGACACAGTGGTTAGCAAAGTATGGACTGTTTTATACTATACATCTACACATACGTGGGATCGAATTTTTAGCCAACGCCCGACCAACGAATTCCTAAAAGTCTGAGGCCATTTAGAATTGGATGAATTCGGACGCAAACCAGTTCAAACCTCATCAAAATATAACTCTTCCTTCCTACACCATAAAGAATACGCAGGTCAGAAAAAAATGTCTTGTTCCCATGCAACGACACTCCTGGTCATCACCCGTTTTCCGGTCATAGAGATGCAAAAACGTTATTGTATTTTTCTGCCTAATTATCTTTCGACCAAATCGGAGCCCATTGTGATTTGTCCCGAGATACCCTAAGCTAGATTGAGAAACACCTTTGAGAGCACAGGTTATGATTTTATTGCTTAATTTAATGCTTTACGGAGTGGTGGCTCACTGTTAGGGCACTTGGCTACCAAGTCAAAGGTCCGAGGTTCGATTCCCAGTCCGGGCCAAATCAATTTTTCATTGCTCCTCTGCGTCCACCCAGCACTAAATGGGTAGCTAGGTCTATTAAGACCCGGCGAAAGTAAAGGGGGCGATGAAAGCAGTGAGTAACTACCTCATAATGCCGCATGCCAAGAACAACTAAGAGCCTACTCCTGGTTCCCCGATACTCAGACTAAGTGTGGGACCCACTTTACTTTTTTTAAAATTGATTTGCAGCAGCATTATAAGCTTGTACGCTTTCTATACCCTTGTAAATCCTGCACCCTGACAGAAGATACTGAAAAGAGAATGAAAGCTGTTGAAATGATATGCTTCCACAAACTGCTCAACATCTCATACAAGGACCACATCATCAATGAAAAGGTCAAAAAATGCGACCGAGGTGCTTTTGGGCCGCACACTGACCTCCCAACACTAATCGAACAACAAAAATTAAATTGGTGCAGCCACATCACCCGATCTTCGGGCCTTGCCAAAACCATTCTATTGGCACTGTACAAAATAGACGAAAACAGGCAGCAACATAAAGAAAAAGATGGATGGACAACATCCTTGAATGGACCGGGATGGAAGTGAGAGAGGCATTGAGGAGAGCTGAGAGAATGGAGAAAACTCGTTACTATCTCCTTGAGGCGCCCCAACAAATGAAAATCTATGGGATGAATAATGATGATTGTGATGATGATGGTGATGATGATAATGATGATGATGATGATGATGATGATGATGATGATGATGATGATGATGATGGAGATGGTGATGATGATAATGATGATAGTAATGATTATGATGATAAATATATTAAAATAATCATGGAAAAAACATGCCAAAGATAAAAATGTCAAACCATTGACAAAAATACAACAATATTTCTAGTCCACTTTGTAAAACTGTCTTATTGTCAACATCTTGAAAATTTTCAAAGGGTTATATTTTTAAAAAGTAGCCACCCCCAGACTATTCCTTTGTATTAATGGTGCATCAATATCAAGCATGACATCATACCAAGACCCTCATTTACATCATCTCGTGTTACTGACAACGGGAAAAAACAAACAAACGAAAAAACAACTAGTAAAACGATCTGGTACAGCAAGGCAAAGACAATCTGCATGAGGATCTTCGTCATGGCACATGAACTTCTTCATTAACTACGCATCGAAGTACTTGAAATCGATCTACGTTTGTGCTTCTACTACTAATTCTACCTCTTGATGATAGGGGTATCTGGGGGATTTTTTTAGACAGGCTTTTGCTTTTAAGCAACATGACATTATCGTAATTTTATTGAAAAGCCATACGATCAGACTTATCATATGATGGTTAAATTAGATAAAATATAAAAATAATATATTGGTACGATACTGAAACAAAAAGCGACAAAAGTTAAAATGGAAAAAAATCGCAAAAGAAAATAAACGTTGTTTGGATAAGAGCTTCTGATATTACAAGGAGTTACTCTAGTCATAGAATTTCTGTATGCAATAGAATTTACCGAAGTAGCATTGGTCGATCTTCTCGAATAAGATATTTAGAGGATTTTTTCTGGTACATTTTTGAGCAATTCTTGCATGATTATAAAGAATAATGGTGTGGTTTTTTTTTTAACCCCCCCCTCCTTTTTTTTAAAAAACCATATAATTTTCAGTATCGTGGTCCGCAATAAATATTTTTCTATTTTATCTATTTATTTATTAAAGAACCGATAGGCTCAATGATGCCCATTCAAAATAGACCTTAATCAATTTTTGTTTTCAAGAAACACAAACAGGACCTTTATCAATTACGGCATTGATTTGTACCCAATTTCTATGTGCTACCAATATTTATGAATTGAAAGTCCTAGACTGTGTAACAGTAATCTCCTGTGTCCATAAAATAGCCGTGCGTTGCAAGGGTAATGGCGGTACCAACAGACACTGAAAATGTAGTAATATAGCGGCATTTACAATAAGTTTATAATTTATATAAGATAATTCTGTACAAAAAGATAATGAAACTAGACATGCAAGGTGAACAACTTTTTATCCTTCTCTTAACTGAGCGAAAAAAAAAACAGAAGCTCACTTCTGAGTATTTATCATTTAATAAAGATTTTCGTAACCGTACAGTGAGGAAAATATTCTACCCCGCCCGTTAGGACCACTGTCATTGCCATCATCATCAGCTTATGCCGAAGCCTATCCTAAGCACCATTTGCGTCAAAACAACAACAACAAAAACTCTTCTTCATTCATTGTCACCAACTATATAAAAAAACAGAACC
>BLXT01004061.1:669345-687043 GCA_019648995.1 Plakobranchus ocellatus | reverse complement strand
GACTTAAAAAAAAAAAAAAAAGAAATGATATTTTAAACGATAAATGAATCTTCAAACTAAACCTTCTCTCTATCAAACGGAATATATAAAGCCAAAACAAACAAAAAAAAAAAAATTTACACATTCTGAATAATATTGATAAAAATACACAAACATGTATGATAAATTGTTTATAAAACAATTTTGGTCATGGCTGAATTCACTTCAAACAACAACACACGATCAAATTTCTCATTCTTTGAAGAAACAATAGTTATTAACTGTTCTAGTTATTGAAACAGAGGGTTTTTTTGGGGTTTTTTTTGTAAAAGATAGCATCATTTATTACAGATGGACAAAGAATTTTTTGTTTTAAATTATCTCAACGCACTTTTGGCTACTTTGCTGAGCTACTTTAACTCATTTTGTGTGGTCGTGTTAGAATTGAGAAAAAAGGTTCGAGCACATTTGAATCATCAGGTTACAAGTGTCATCGCCACAAAAAAAAAGAAGAGTGCTTAAAGACTATTGTACTAATCTTGTAAAATTTCAATCTAAGTTTGAGAATTCTCTATCTTGAACTTCATGTTCATCCTTGAACAGGATACTAAATTTGAGAATCCTCCAAAAACAAAATATCATGGAGATAGTAGTTATGAAGTGTTTCATGTTCGTTACATCACATTTTTAACAGGAAAAAAAAAAATAGATTGCACAGCCCAAAGTCAACTAAAGCATACAACATTTGGGTAGATTTAAGATGAGCACTAGGGCAGAGTTTGGCAATGGGGGCTTAGCCATTTCCCAGTACTGTATTATAGAGAGGATCTTGCTTGTGCTGGTGACCGTGTGTATCTACAGTATGCCCTCAAATTCACAATAAACTTCCATTTTGATTGTACAGCCCTTATCTAAATTAGTCACACCAAGCTGGCAAGCACAAACCAAAAAAACCTAAGATGCGGAGCAAAGTAAACAGCCTATATCACTATCACACAATAAAAACTGAAATGCAATTACAATTCCTGAGATTATAAGGTTTTCAAATATACCAAAAACGGTGATAATTTTTTCCTTCTTCGTAACATGAGAAAATATAAAGCCTTTTGTTAAAAAGAAAAAGAAAAATTAGTTTGCAACAACAACAAAAAAAAAAAAACAACTGAAAGCTGTAGACCTATTTATTTTAGACTACCTTAAAAACACTGTTACATGAAATCATTTTATTTCCTCTCTTTCATGATAGATCAAACCTTTTCCTTCTTGCATATTATTCATTCTGTATTCCTTATGAAGCATTTAATCAATTGCTACCAGAAAGTAACTGAATAAAAATTTTTTTTTGTCCCATCTTAATCTTAATCCTATGTAAAATTGCAATTTTAATGTATTTGACAGTTAGAAAAATAGGAGCTATCCATACGAAATTAGTCTTGTCCGCATTTGTCCAACTGAGGCACTCAGAAGATAGATGAAAAAAGGCAATGTAAAGAACAAAAAATTCTTTGCGGGTCTCTTAAGTTATGACCATATATAAAATGCCAAAATAATCTGTTCCCATATCTTCGACTGTCTTAAAAGATCGTCGCTGCTTCAACATAACAGCCTTAAGCCAGCCTTATGCGTAAATGCAATTTTGGTGTCATGGCATATCTGCACCTAAAAGCTATCACATTGTATCTGTTCAATAGAAATGCGACAAAATACACAATTTTTTTTCAATGCCTGAATCAAATGGAAACTAATCTTGTCAAGAAAAAAAAAAAAACTTTTGTTTTGGGGTATCCTTAATAAAAGACCTGAAATGACTTTTGCTATTATGTTAGAACAGTGTGGGTATTTTGGTGTAGATTCCGTTTGGGGATTTTCCACCCAGGGTCTCATTTCAAATGGATGTCTGTCACTAATCAATGCAAAGAAGGGAACAAATTAATTTTTTTTAAAAAAGCAGAATAAGTATATAATGAAAGCTAAATAAATATGTTTCAGTTTTAATAAAACCATTCAATATTATTTATGTACATGCAGGTACTTTGTGTTTTAAAAGAAAAACAATTCATAGATAGCTACGCAGAATCTGGAAAAGTACTGTTTTTTTTTTTTAATTGATAATATGAATAAAGCTCTGTATGTGGCAAAATTAATTGCAAAATCAAAAACAGCCCACACAAATTTTTGCAGATCAAAATGAATTAGAGAAAAAAGTGGTAGTAAATCATACAAATTATTGAAGCAAGCTCACAAAAAAAAAAAAAAAAACTACGTCAAGGCTTATATTTAAGAAAAATATTTGTTTCAAGAAATGGGCAGAAATAAGTTTAATCCATGCCGTGGAAAGAGAAAAAAAGGGCAAATTTGATGTGAATGAATTAAACTCTAGATCTCAAACTAAGTGGATATGAAAGCATCAGGTTTTAAAGTGTCCGGCACTTTCTCCAGTGTGATAAATGTTCAAACCACATTGTTGTCATCAAGTTCATTTACTAACATGTCATGTATACCACCTCTCTTTGTTCTTTGTAGCAAAGCAAAAGTGCATGAGCTCTGACTCTTACAGGTAATGCAGCATAGATAGACTTTCTTTATTTCAGGGAACAAAGAAAGCGATCGATATGTCATGTTGGGTATTGTGTTTGTTGATTGTAGCATGGTTTGAGCCAGTGATATGCTAAATATAAATGTCTTATTCTAAATATAACATCCACTGATGTTTACTTACAGCTTCAAAACTAACATACATGCGTCATCATGCTGAAATAAACCTACACCAATTGGGTTTAAATGATACATGTCAATGGCACATAAAACAGTTTAGCACAGACAAAACACAAAGTTTCAAGTTGCAAAGTGATCTAATTAATGTGATAAATTTGACAAGTTTAACAGAGCATTTACAAAGAAATCGATTGCCTAGCATGGCACTGACAAGGAATCCGATAATATTGCAGTTACCCTACATAATCAACCTAAGACATATATATGTGGATGACCTTTGCCAGGCTCAACTTTGTTATCTTTGGCAGCTTAAGCAAGGATATGAAGTAAAGTAAAACCAAAGATGTTGACATTGACAAGCATAACTTTGTCCAAGGATTGACTGTGCATGTCTGGCGGGGGAAAACTGAGTCAAATTAACATTTCCATTTACATGCAGCTGCAAAAGAGGTTCAAAGGCTAAAGGTTACAACAAAAGGTGAAGGGCATAGCCGGCCTGGAGGACAATTACGATATGCTAAAAAACTACCCTTTGAGACGATTTAATTTCATCTTGTCACAAGAGATGTAGCCATGAGCCTGCAGTTGTTGTAGCAAATAGACTTATACAGTTTAATAAGTAATCGTCTTGAGACCACTCCAAATCAGTCAGGTCTTAAATATATATATACATTTTTTAGAAGAGAAGAAATTCTTTGCACAACTTTTCCTTCTTTTTTTTTTAATTGAAATTCCTTACCTTCACCCAAAATCGACATATCTCCATTTGAGTTCTCATCATTGTGAACCTCAACTAAAGACATTCCAGGCTATTTCAATGGATTAAACTTCCAACTTCTAACTTATCTGGACTGATCTAGTGACATTTAAACCAATACACTTAAGCAAGTGACTCAGTACTTGTAAAAATGATCCAACAACTACAGGTACTTTCTGAATTGAGAAGATTTTTTTTTTTTGTTATGAACAGATCTATGCTTGTGAACTTTATTTTTAAAGATTACAAGTTGTATTTTTTAACTGCGACCTTAATTCTGAACATTAACGTTTTCAATATAAGACTATTGTGACTGATCTTATCATATGAGGTTATATCTTAACTAGTACAAATACAGATGGTTCCATTCAAGACTAACCTCCATATTACAAACTGAATTAAAATTTTTCTAAATAGTAATACATACATCTGCTTCAGTCATGTTCTGTTCTCCAGATAACAACAGACTGAATATGTGCATGTGTACATGCAATATCTCTCTCTCTCTCTCTCTTTAATCTATCTCTGTTTCTCCTTCTCCCTTTCCCTCACTCCATCTCTTTCTTTCTGAATTTGTCTCTTTCTCCCTCTCTCGCTCTGTATCTCTCCCTCCCACACTCTCTCTCTCTCTCTCTCCATCTCCTCTCCTGATTTGCATTGCTTACAACATTATCAATGCTCCCAATTTATCACATACTGATGTAGGCACAGCATCATCAACTTTGAAGTGAGAGGCAAAAATGAGCTTTTTTAAAGAAAGAAACAAAATTCATCACACTATAATTATATAAAGTAAAGCAGCAGACAGTGATGAAAATAATATCCATGTCTCGCTATCAGTCTTGAATCACAAACTACATCTTGCTTTAAGCATATTAAGATACTGACAAATCCTATTCCTACATATATTGTTGATCCTTTACTGCAATGCAAGACTTCTAACCATTTTTTTTTTTTTTAATGTATTCCAAGGAAGGAATTTGTTGTTGTTGACATGTAATCTCTTATGAGATGGCCTTTACCTGTCTCTGTTGCTAGCCTCTCTTTAGATGTATTTTTATTTTTCTAACCTTTTGACAGTACCTATGACATGCAACACAAAGGACTGGTCTTGAGACATAATTACCTTCTGTAGTTTGTTTAACAGCCGTTTTAGCCAGAAAATTACTTTATTACATTTCTTTGTTTCCTCAATGTAATTTCTGTCTTTTCCAGAGTTTTTACACAACATAAGATTTTAGGACAGCAACAACAAAAAGAGAGGATGAATGACTGACTGTGAGGTGCACTTTGGAGAATGTCAAAAAATCCTTTGAAACAAAAGTGTTCCCTCTCAGGCCATTAACAAAAATGTCTGGGTTTGTTTTTTGGTTGTCTGAATTTTATTGTAACATTTTCAAAATTACTTTTAAAGATGAAGCATATATTCCTATCCCTATCATAGATGCATGTACATATTATATCATTAGCAGTAGTATTATCATCATTGGATATGTTCAAACACTGAGTATATCTTTCAGCTTGAGTTACACATTCTTCACCTCTTGAGTCTGATGGTGAGACCAGTAGCTTTAAAGAGAGCCACCATGGGACACAAATTGCACTCAAAGTATTGCCTCTCCATTCTTGATTTAAAAAAAAAAGGCCAAGAAAAGAAAATGATGTACATATACATGGAAAGAGCCAAAAAGATAGCCCTTCTCTCTTATAACTAAAAAACTCAGCCTGCTCTGTTTGCACTCATCCAAGATGAGAGAACTGAGTCAAGTGTTGCACCATACACAGGAGACTGTTAGTGTAATCACTACCTGATATGCAAGCCATAGGAGAATCCCTTTAAACCAAAAATAATTAAACAAAACTTAGTGGTGAAACCTGAAGAAAAAAAATGAGATCAAGGCTGCTATACTTACGTCTTCATTTTATTTTATACCACTCTTAACCGAAAACCTGCTAAACTAAAGTAAAACCTATGATTCTATAAATTTTCGTTTAAAGGATTTCACTGCATTGGAAGTAAATCCAGTTTTTTTTTTTCTTTTGGTTTTTATGTATATAGCTGTCCACAGCAAGATAATCTCAGGTTCTCAGGCCAACCCTATCTGTACAAGATTCAAACTTGCGACAGAAGAGTCCCTGCAGATCTCAGGGTGGGTTCCCTTTCTACTGTGTCACCAACAGTCCCAAGGTAAATCCAGAGGAAGAGCAGAACTTAAAATTAACTATTACATTCAAAATTTCCAACCCAAACCAAACAAACCACTAAAGATATGTAGTGACATCTTCTTACACACAGAATGACTCTATGGCTTGCTTGCTATGATATTTATTTTCAAATAAAACAACAAATAAAATTTTGTTGCATTTTGTGGGTTCTCTGTCAAGACTACTAAAAGTTGAAAAGAAGTGATGATTACACAAACATAACACAATTGATATAGCCATGACAGTGTACAAAATCTCAATAATGTATTATAATCATATAATCAGGCCAATTACTCAAAGTGTAAGATATTGAGCATTTAAAAGGAAAACTTTAAAAATTCATCTGTGATAAAGGAGACCATGATTAATCTGGCATTTACCACCTACAAAATAAAGGTACATTGTCATTATAAAATGAGTCCCTTTTCGGCAGGAACAACTGTTAAAAATATCATTAAAGATTATCATAGTTCTCAATTTGCGTTACTTCTGCATTCTCTCATAATCATTAAAGGAGTCTTGCAGACTTTGATACCCTTTGAAATGTATTGTTGGTGTTCTATCACAAATATATAAAAAAAGATATTTTTCTGCGGTCAATTTTTCCACACAAAATGTGTTCTTGTAGTGACACTACACTAATATTCAACACTAGCAGCAAACATAACTAGAGAAATTCACTACAACACAATAATTACAGTTTTGGCATCAATATTCCTTATGACTAGAATACACACACAAGTAGAAATAAAACATTTAACTTTTTTCTCAGCCGTTTTACTATCACAAAAGGAAATTAAAACAAAGCAAAAGAGTTTAATGGGCATTATAATTTCTTTAACACTTAAAGGACCGTTGGTGAGCATACTTGCGAAAAAAAAAATAAAATAAAAAAAACATAAAAGACAAGCCACAAGTATATTCGCGAAAAAGTACCCAGCCATAACAGACTAGTGAAGAGTATTCTTGGAACAGCTAATACACTACTTTATTCCAATCCAAAATATTCTTAGTCTAGATCTTACTTTTCTATTTCCGGCCCAGTCGAAACGAAACACTTTCGTTATCAATTTGCAGGCGTGAGTTGTGTTTGAAGCTTGAAAACATGTCAAGAAAAGCTAATTTCTCACGTAAAGCAGTGCTTCAAGGAATTTTCATGGACTCAGGAAGTGATGACAGCAGTAAACTAGACGATTCATATAATGATCTGGATTACGATGATTTACCCCTTGCTTAGGAAAGTGATAGATCTAGGTCTAGATCTAAAAGTTTCAGTGTTAGCAATAGTGATGATGAAGATCTAGATATACGGCCAGATAGATGTAGGAGCACATCAACACCAGCTAGACCTAGGTCTGGCCCTAGTCATGACGGTTGGGAAGAGCCTGCAAATCAGTATGTTACTGCACATGGCATTTTTTAGTTCACTGACCTTAATGGACTTCTAGAGACCTTCACCCCAAACAAGCCAAATGATATGCTGTGTTACTTTGGTGCCTTCATTGATGACACTATGTTTCAGCTTTTGACTATTGAAATGAACAGATATGCCAAACAGGTGAGAGCTGCCAAGCCAAACCAAGCCAAACCACTATCTGTTCACTAACTGGGTTCCAGCCACAATAAATGAATGATATACAGACCATGACAGTTCTACTATTCACTATGGGCTTGGTTGATAAACCTGATATAAAATCATATATTGGTCCACAAACCCAATTTTTGAGACACCAATCTTTTCGCAGTTTCTTGCTCTCTTTTCATTTCTTCACCTTGTGACAATGACCTGCAGGAACCAAAAGGATCACCACAATATGATAAATTGTTCAAAATCAGACCCCTTTATGGCCACCTCAACACTCGACCATCAAGCAACAAATCGTAATTTACAAAAGCATGATGCCTTTTTGTGGCAGAGTAGAGTTTATGCAATACTTACTTTCAAAACCCATAAAATACGGGCTCAAACTCTATTTCTGCTGTGGATCTCCAAGTGGCTAAGTCCTAAAAATGCTTTTTTACATGGAAAGGACACCTCGAACACTGCATATATGGATTCATTCTTTTCCACCCCTGGTTTGTTCAAAGATCTGCTACAAAACCAAACTATAACCTGTGGAACAATCAACAAAAACAGGAAAGGGCTCCGGAAAGACCTGACGGACAAAAGTTTGATGTTGCTGTACAAGAAAAAAAAGGGTGTTTTTGCGACTTGTTACTGCAACAAAAAGGACATTATGCTTATGTCAACCTCACATACCGCCATGACTGTCAGAACTGGTAAAAGAAACAGACATACAGACGAGCCTGAAGAGAAGCCAGAAATTGCCCTCGGGTACAACAAATACATGGAAGGAGTAGACCAAGTGGATTTGTGCCTTGCCTTGTACAGCTTCAATCAGAAGACCCTAAAATGGTGGAAGCATGCAGCCACTCACTTGATCCACCTTGCTAGAGTCCAAGCGCATATCCTGTACAAAAAAAACAACAACAGAGGTAACAGGAACACTAAATCTTTGTATGAATTTACACTCTGCCCTCCTACGTTCCCTACTGGAAAATGTGGCAGAGAAAAAAGGCCCATCAGCTTGACAACATGACTTGCAGCGTTTGAGCTACAAAGACAATCCGCATTTCTTGGAGTCCATTCCAGCTATGGATAAAACACTCAAACCTACCACACGTTGCATTGCCTGTTGTACTAAAGGTGGCAATGAGAGAAGAAAGGAGACAAGGTATGCAATGCAAGCAGTGCTAAGTGCCCTTAGGTATTGAGCCTTGCATGGAAATTTATCACACTGTTGAGGATTATGTGCGTCAGATTTGAAGCCATTATCACTATATATATTAGGCATTGTGAATCTAGGCTACATTCCCTTTTCAGATTTGTAAATAGTAAATAGTTAAGCTTTTTTTTTTTTACTTAATGGGTTTTTCTATGATAATTTTAACTTAAGAGTTGCTGTTTTCATGTAAATCCTTTGCGGCTTATTATCATTTTTTTCTCATAGTGTCATTGTTTCCTGAGGACATGAATTAGAATAGTAATTATGTTATTTCATGTGGATTATTGTTGCCACTTTGGATTATACTCTGTGACCTAAATGAGATCACTTCGTAAGTGAATTTAACTCAATAAATTTTAAGTTCAGTGTTCTGCTTTCACAACTGTCTTTTGTTTTCCTTTTTTTTCACCTTCGTTCAAAACAACATCGAACACAGAAAAAACAACAAAACACATACAAAATACTGCAAACTCTTATTTTGAATTTCTAGCATCTAGTAACCCTTTTATGGGTATACAAAGGATTTCCATTATAGGCTTATCCCTATTGGTGTTAAAGGCATGCACATATATTTCTAGAAATGGGGGCAGCAATTCTGGTCCTGGGGGTTGAACAAGGGAGTGGCAGCCCTGGTCTGGGAGGGGTAACTGTAGGTGGCATAGCCGGTCATTTAGGTGTTAAAGCTCTAAACTAAAGCCTATACTGAAATCATGCAATGATGTCCGCTTGAAATCCTGATACGGACACATATGCTTTGAGTTACAGGCCTAAGCAAAATGTGGGTCAGGTCGAAAGTAGCGTTCTAGGAACATCACAATTTTCGATTTTTTTTCTTATGCATTTACTATATCAAGTTTCCAGATACATATTACAAAACGATTTGCAGGTTCCTGAGACGGCTATTTTGATATTCAATATTTTGATAACCAAATGTACTCAAAACTGGAACATAGGCAGTGTTCCCTTGCAAATAAATTAAAAAGAACTTGTGCAACACATCAATTAATACCTTCAGAACACATTTGTCAACTTCTCAACATTGCACACAGCTGCCTTAAATCATTCAGGGTGTATGATTACACAATTACACACTCATGTGCACCTCGATAATTGGGCTGAAGATGTGAAGGCACCATAGTGACTATGAATTCCCAAGGATATACAGGCACATCACATCTAATTAGTAGAAACTAGAGCTATCTTTCTTTATACTGGCCCCCAGGGTTTGACAATATAGGACCAATGTCTTGATTGTCAAGTTTAAAACTCAAGCTGCAATAATCAAAAGGACCAGTCATTTTTAACACTTAACTTGCCAACTTCAACAATCGTCGAATGTGACATCACACCCTCTGCATTGCTAACTTCGGCGATCGTCGAATGCATAATAGTAATGGGGAAAGGGGTGAGTAAATTATAGTGAGAGTGTTTACCTCTGATCTAGGTATACTGTTTTCTTCACTGAAAGGGGTGAGTACATTATAGTGAGAGTGTTTACCTCTGGTCTAGGTATGCTGTTTTCTTCACTGAAGACTTCTTCCTTCCATGCATTTGTTGAACGGGTTTGGAGCAAGTTTTGTGCATTTTTCAGAGGAATTTGGACAGGTTCTTTGCTAAATGCTATTATGAATTCTGACGAGAGTGACACTGAGGTTGGAGGGCATGTAATTCAAGATGCAGAATCTAGTGACTTTACTAGTGATAAAGAAACAGAATCTGCTAAATCTTCAATAAGTTATGAAAGTAATGATCAGTCAGAGGCTGTTGGCATAGATCTACACCCTGCAATGAATATTGTTGATGCTAGACCTAGACCTAGACCTAGACCTGTGGGACATGGCAGAGGTTGTTGCACTACAGAACCTGATTAGGATTGGCAAGTTTTAGAAAATATAGAAGTAGAAAACGCTGATGAATGGCTTATGAACTTTGATCAGGCATCTAGAGGCTTTGATTTATCAAGTCTAGACACTACTATAGAAAACCTCACGCCTGTGGATTTTTTTTGGACTGTTTTTCTCTCGTGAAACCAATAGGTTTACAAATAATCAGTTGCAATGTGTGTTGTTTTCACAATCCTCTAGAAAAGAGTAATGGGGTGCTGTACAAGACTTAGACATAAATGCTGTAATAAATAGGCTTACAAATTGCTATGGAGATGTGTACCAATGCAGCTGAGTTTGATCACTGGGGTTAAAAGTTTTGTTTGAACTTTACACCACACACCGAAGTGATGTTTTGAAATCAATGCCAACTGATAAACTTTTTTTCATCATTTTTGCAATAATAAAGACTATATTCACAAAGGGCAGGAAAGCCCTGATTCACTTTTCAAAGTAAGAAATCTGCTTGGCATCCTCCAGCCAACATACTTGAAATATTTCTGTCCTAGCAGAGAACCTGCAATTGATGAATCAATGATGCCATTCAAAGGCTGCGTTTATTTCAAACAGTACATGCCAGCAAAAGCACATAAATTTGGTTTCAAAGTCTTTGTTTTAGCTGATTCAAGAACTCACTTGTTCCTGATTTACACAGGCAAAGATGATTTTGATTTCCTTAGTGCAGGTGTAGTGTTAGATTTAGTGGAAGGTTTTGAGATTGAAGGTCATATCCTTTATTGTGACAATTACTTCACTTCTTTGCATCTTTTCAAAGGGCTTTCTGAGAAACAAATAGGTGCAGTAGGAACAATCCTTGAAAAAAAAGGAAGAATTTCCCAAAACAATTGAACAAAAAAAAAAAATGAAGAGGAAAAAAAGCGATACTCCGGTCTTTGCTCTAAGCAACAAAGTTCTTGCATCTAGTTTTCATGATTCAAAGAGGGTAATTCTTAACTCCACGATTCACAAAAAATGATTGTGTTGAAAAAAAAAGATTAAGGAGTAGAAAAGAGTAGTTAAGGTTTAGACTAGTAAATAAATCTTTAATGTCACATGATTATAATAAGTTCATGGGTGGGGTAGATACCTTTGATCAAGTATTGGGCAACTACAAGTTCCCTTACAAAGCAAACAAGTGGTATATGCCAATTAAACACTTCTTTGTAGATACTGCTTTAGGAAATAGCTATGTGATATACAAGCCAGCTTTTCAGCAAAAAGCTTTAGAGAAGAAGGCAGGTAAACTGACAGCTCACCAAGTAGGATGCACACTGCCAAACTTCAGACTCAAGTTGTTCCCCCGCATATAGCCTGCATCAACACAACCCAATATCCATCCCGATATGAGAATGCAAAATATCAACCCGATTGCATTGTCTGTAAAGCAACAGCTGTCAGAACTGAAACAAGATTTCATTGTGAAACTTGCAAAGTACCACTTTGAGCTTACCCCTGCTTCGACATGTATCACATGCATAAGAACTTTGGCCCAGCTCTGTAACAATGGAACTTACAGACCACCAAAGAAGAAGCAGAGACAGCAGAAATAAATGGTTTGGATTATATTACCAAGAATAGTAAGTTATTGTAGCTTGCATTGTTTGTTTGTTGCATGCCGGCATGGTGATTTTTTTTGACGTGTTGAAGTTTGTACAAGCCATTTTTACTTTTATCTTAGTGGGCTTTCATGACTCTGTATGGCAAAATTTTCTTTAAACTTTCGCTTCTTTTCTTTTGCCTTTCATTTCTGCAAGACTTCAATCAAAATTAATCTTTCAATCCTAAAAAAATCAGGCATTATAAATGATTATAGTTTTTTTTTAAAATCCAACATGACCGTCAGGGAGACGTGACCTAATTTGCATAATGATTGGTATAGAAATGTTCCTCGTGTATATATCTACTATTCCTGAAAGTTTTGTAAGAATTGCTTCATCAGTTATGAAGTTATGATATTTTTAGTAAACTATGGTGAAATTTGCCATTTCTACAAATTTAGGCTGGGAAAACAGAGAGTAACATTAACAAATAAGGCTTGGCAAGTTAAGTGTTAAGCTAACCCTAAATATTTGACGATATGTGACTCTCATTTCATGAGTATGTTAGGGATTGGGAAGCACCATATCCATGGTGCCAGAGATAAGAATGTACTCTATATAGATCTAATTCTAAGAGGCATGGTGATAAGATGGTGCCTGGTATGAATCCTCCAGGAAAAGAGAGGCATTCTACCTGGATCTGATTTAGCCATTACAATATGCTACCTACAAATCCATGAAGGATAGGGAGGCATCCCGCCTGGATCTAACTAAGGCATACACCATAGTAATTATAGTGCTTATCAATTTGCCTGGAATAGGGAAACATTTTGATGCCTTTGAATCCACCAGGGATAGGTAGGCACTATGGTGCCTATGAATCTGCCAGTAATAGAGACTCTATGGTGCCCTAACTCTCCACACACATACATGGGCATGCACACACACGCAGATATAAAAGTTACTTTGGTTTTTTTTTTTAATTCTTAATGCATTTGCACAACAATAATTTTCTAAACACTGTTACAGACTTTTGAAAAGCAAGTTTCCAGGGACAGAAAACACACACACAAAAAAAGATAACATCAGAAAGAAGATTGAAACCTGACAAGAACATACAATATCTACGATTTGAACTAACCAATTTAAAAAAAAAAAAAAAAGAACAGAACAAGTGCAACCTTCTTCTTCTTTCCCCTTTTCATCCAACAGATAGCTAATCCAATCTCAAGGCCTTATAAAACCTCCCAAAAACCGCAGAATTTCTGGTCATGCAGAACCATATTGCTATTCTACTGTCCTTGTAGAATTGCATGGAACCAAAGAAACTCTTAGTATGTTGGAATTTGAGTATCAATATATCTGAGGCATAAGATGGTACTTAGCTGTTTAATTTAGATAAGACACTGCAGCAAGCAATAGTCATTCTTTTTACTGTATAACTATTGTCACATTTGAGCATATCGTTTCATGCGTTTTCATCATGGTCAGAACAAAAGAACCATCCAAAACAATCCAAAAACAGAAAAAAAGAAATCTCTAAGACAAATCCAGCACTTCTAAAATTTCATCACTTGACAAAAAACAGTATTATTGTCATAATCTTATCACACTTTCAGACAGCAAATGTCATCACATTTTACTCTTCAGTTTCTAGTGGAAACAGGCATAGACTTAATATTACATTGTATAAAAACAATTTCAATAAACTTTAGGGTCATTTGTATGACTGGCACATAATACCATAACAGTCTTGAATCACAATTTTTTTTCCCATCAACATCCTTAGAATCTGTCAAGCTGTTCCTTTAATGCTGGGACAAAAAAAAATTGTTCTCTTGTTTCTCAGCTTGATGATTAAATCAATTTCAAGCAAAGGTTATCAGTCTTAAGGTTCGGTGGCGGCTTCCTTAGCTCAGAAATGAAAGCAGCTGCAACCTCAGAGTTTCTCTACAAAACTAGCAGGAAACATGCCTGTTTTTCCCGTCCTCTCCTGTGTGCCTTTGTACCAGCCATCCTCACTCTTTCGATGGACATGGATAATGTCTCCCAGCTCTAGACTCAGCTCGCGGTCAGTCTGAGGTGGATATGGCACTACACAACAATACCTGAGAAAGAAGGGGGGGGGGGGGAAGGAAAGCTGTTGAAAAAATAACTGGAAAAGTGTGCACTTAATAATTACACGTCTGATGAATACAACATCTTGTGACCAGATTAAACAAGTTAGGAGGTCACAATTTGAATTTTTTTTTTTTTTTTAAATAATTTTTTTTAATTCTGTGAGTTTTGTAATGGTGAAAACAGAAAAGAGATCAACAAGATATGTAACTTTTATCTTTCTTAAAAAGCATCGTCCACAAGTCGTATGCTGGTACACCTGGTAGGAGAAATAATGCAGTATGCCTCATAGACTGGACTGACAAATCTGCTTCACCATTTCCAATTAAATGCTCCAAAACATGTATCAGAGGAACGATAGAAGACTATGCTTCTCTTTTTCCTGAACTTTTTAGAAAAAAAATTCCCCAAGTTGACTGTCGCTCGAAAATTGCTGCTGAATACTATGAAGGCTTTAAGTAATGTTCACTGGACATCAGCTCCAAACAGATGGGGCTTTTTTTTTTTCTCATCTACCCTCATTTAAACAATTTTCGAGAAAGTGGAAGACAAGTTTGTTTTAAAAATTAAAAAGACTGAGCCAACCTTTCTCGGAAGACAGGCTTTGGCCGAGGCTTTGCCGGGACTGGTGGGGTAGAGGTGTTGACAGCATCAAAAGATGCTGCCTTTCTATGGTGGGAACTGCTGAGCAAGCTCACTGTATCTCCAGTTTTTAAGGAAGTCTCTGCTGGGTATGAACCAGATCTAAGAAGGTAAAAAAAAACAACAAGCATTAAAAAACATAATGCATTCACAGTGTATCATAAGCAATAGTAACTAGAAATGCCAAAGGAAAGTTTATACAAAAGATATCAATAATTTGGGTTTTGATTTCTTTTGCCCACTGATAAAGTTTTAATAATTTTTAGCAGATCTGCCAACCTCAAAAATGTGTTTTCAGGAATACCAAGGTGCATTTTTTGGGACATAAATGCAAGAATGCATGCACATACAGAGACAAACAGACAGCATGTACTAGTACTTTTTATGCTTAAACAACAATTTTAGTTTTGAAGATTCAAATGTGACCAGATTATACAGCATATTATACGTTATTATGTTACTTATACAACACACTTCCTAAAACTGGATAATCAAATGTAAACCATCCAATTGCATCACAGGCCCTTTTCTAAGTTCAATCAATTCAGTCAATGGGTCATAAAATTCAGTTATGAGAGGGAGGTGGCCTTTCCAGCATGGAAGAAAAAAGAAGTTTGAATGTTAGTGTACCTGACATGGGTGACATCGTCAAAGCAGAGAACAGCCATAGGGGACTTGTGATCAGCAGGAGGCTCCACCTGGGCAGTCTGTTTGTTCTTCTTGCCTTTCCCGCCAAACAGCTTCACCAGAACCTTCTTCTCCCTGTCTTTCTTCTCTTTCTGTGAGCATAAAATTGAAAAAACAAGAAAAACCCACATATTTTTATATATTGGGTTGGTGAAACAATGGAACTGGAAAGGGCATATATATCTGATTTCTCACTATTCTGTCATGGACTCAAACTTTCGAATCTTGTGTCTCTCATCCAAATTTATATGCTTCATTATTAATTACACCTTTTGCTTAAACTATAATACTACAGACTGATGGAAATGGATTAAGTTGTGTGAATTCAATCTTGTCTTTTGTGCAGTTTTAAGTTGATTATGAGAATGCTCATTCACATTTGATTTCATTTACATTTGTTCAAGGAACATTTCTCACATATAATAAAGTCTAGAAAGAGCACAGGGTATCTCCAAAGGCTTTAAAAATTGCTCCCAACCTAATGAATTATGAAGGCAGGAGACAGGATGCCGAGCCACACTGATAAAACCTGTTCTAAATGTTACAAAATACACATAGTTCTGAGGCTCTTGGCAATTTATTGTATGTTTAGACCCTCTGGCTTATGCTGTATGTCTGAGCAAAACAAGGGTATTTTTCAGTTACCCATATCATATGCATTTTTGAATTTGCAAATTCAAAATAAACTAGAAGCAACAGAAATGTGGTTCCTTAGAAGAATGCTCCAGATACCATGGACCGCAAAGAAAACAAATGAGAGAGTTCTGAATGAAGCTAATAAAAGAAGATCACTGGTCAGAACTATAAGGAAACGTCAAGCCACCTTTCTGGGCCACGTGATGAGAAGAGGAAAACTGGAACATTTGGTAACAACAGGAAATTTTGAAGGAAAAAGAAGCAGAGGAAGACAAAGGGAGAAGATAATGGATGGACTGGCCGCATGCTTGGACCAGGAAAAGTGTCAGATATACTGGCCGCCATCAAAGATAGGGATTTGTGGAGGGACATGATCGCCAACGCTTACAAGCAAGGCACTTGATGATGATGATCATATGCATATATCTAAGTAAAATTTATTCAATTCTCATAACTAAAAAATAATGTTTTCGATCAGTTTTATCACATGAGTTTCTATCAACAGGATTTCAAATATGCCACCAAAAAAAAAGAGAAAAAAATAATAAATCAAAAGCATGTGCAGGCCTGCCTGCCTACTTAAAAATGCTCAAGATAGGAACACTTCTAGGGTCAAAACATCGGGATTTGCTACGGAAAATAGGGACATTTCTACTTTAAAATACATATGCATATGCAATTTCCTCACACACATTAACCATATACACGTTAAGTGTGGTTGCGTCTGTGTAACAGAGAGAGAATCAGAAGCAGAACTGCAAACTACTTGTACCTAAAAGTATGCTATAGCAGTGCCTTCAGTAATTCAACCAGACGCAAAGAAAGTAATCAATCTACTGACAAAGTATAATTTAAAGTATAAATATTCAGATATTTACATTACAGTTTTAACACTTACTCATCTTAGTAGAGACAAAATCAATGATACAACTATTTTGTAGATGTTCAAAGGAATGTGCATGAAACAGTGACTAATTTTTCCCTTGAATGAAACACGAATGTTGCTTCCTACCAGTAACCAAATCAAAACAATATTGAAAAGACAATGTAATTTTGCTTTCAGTTATAAAAAGTACATTAGGGGGCAATTAACAAAAGAAGCTTATTAATCAGGCTAGTCACAACTAAACTAATTTTATGCTTTAATCTCAACTAGTTAATCCTAACCTCAAAATATTACTGTAACAATTTTCCCCCCTAAAATAGCACAAAGTCATTCATAAAAATGCTTTTTCAAACAGCTTGACATATCTAATATCCTCAACAACAAAAAATTAAAGTAAACTTTATTTTCTTGTTGTTGAGGATTTTAGATATGTCAAGCTGTTTGAAAAATTGTTACAGTAATATTTTGAGGTTAGGATTAACTAGTTGTATATAGTATATATATATAATATATATATATATATAGATATATAATTATATATATTATATTATATATATACATATATATACTATATACATTTATTATACCACTATGCTTTACTAGGAGGATGATAATACCTTTTTAAGAGTACTTTTAAAAAGAGAACGGGTGAAAATGATTCTATCACTTAACAGATTTTTACTGGAACCAAAGGCGTTTGAAATGACTGGTGAATAATTAGCAAATGAAGGAAATCCTCAGATAGGGATATTTTGGANNNNAAAAAAAAAAAAAAAAAAAAAAAAAGGAAAAAAAAAATCAAGCTATCTCCTCAAACCTTACATTAGTTACATCAAGCCAGGGCACCCAGTCAGAGCTCAATTGTG
>BLXT01004061.1:654756-668973 GCA_019648995.1 Plakobranchus ocellatus | reverse complement strand
AAAAAAAAGAAAGGAAAAAAAAATCAAGCTATCTCCTCAAACCTTACATTAGTTACATCACGCCAGGGCACCCAGTCAGAGCTCAATTGTGCGTGTGTGTGTGAGAGAGAGAGAGAGAGAGAGTACAAATGATCCAATGCATAAACGTCATCAATTGGTGAGATTTTTAAAATGCCATCTTAGAGGCTTCCTGGGGCATTATTGCCCCCTAGATCTAGGTCTAGCCTTGCCTATGCCTGATTCAATATACATTACTTTGATCAAAACATTAAAAGAATCTCAAGGCAAACTTTTTTTTTATGAGTATTGCAATGATTCTTCAAAACCACAAATTCTATACAATATTAAGAGGGCATAGAACCACAATTAGGCATAACTTTGGGTCCAATTCAGAGCTATCAATGCCCATCTAGATTTTAAGTCTAAGTAATTGGAAGAAGAAAAGGAAAAGTGGAAGAGTTAATGTGAGTGTTTGAGAATAATTTATCGACCCAATGCAAAGACAGATTTGGTTTTGGAATTGCATATTTAGGCAGTTCACAACAAGATGATCTCATGCTTTCAGGCCCTCGTTAAGCAAGGGCACTGATGGCAGGACCCAAACCCACAACAGAAGGGTTCTTGTAGATTTCAAAACATATTCGCTATCCATTGTGCCACCAACCCAAACCCCAACCCTCCCCCCTGTTCAAAGATGGAGGCTTTTGAATTTTTTTCTTACCGCCCACTGGAGCCTTTCTAGATCTAGCCTGCTGGCATGATATACTAAATCCATAACAGATTTGATCTAGTATGCCTACTAGATCTAGTATAATCTTGGCTGCAAACACTTCGTGCTTGACTTTGAGTATGTGATGCTTCTTTAAATTAAAACCACATAGCGCATGAGTGTGGATAAAATCTAAGCTCATCAAATCTAAAGTATTAGTTGTGTTGATAGTCTCTCTCTCTCTCCCTCATAAAATTTGCAAATTTTCTGTTGTACAGCCCTGTACAAGGCTGGCACTGTGGCTCCTGCCCCTGCTTTTTGTGCCTCAATATATTGTAACGTAAAAGATCAAAGAATCGCAATAGGGTTTATCTTAAATGGCTGGTATTTAGTAAACATTGTTTCCCTCACAGTTCAAATAAATGTTTGGAACTTAAAATATCTTCTATGCTTTGAATTTTATATTTCTTAATTTTTGGACAGGAGAATATCCCTTTTGACCTCGAATGTTTGTTCATGGCATTTTCGTTTTGCTGGCAACTTTATTACCATGTTTCCATCTGTTCCCTTTAATATCAAATAGAGTGCCATGTGAGTAGTTATCATTTTTATGCAATTACTGTTTCATACTTTGACTTTCATGCTGAAAGTAGTAATTGAAGTTTAAAGAAAACAAAGGAAAATTGCATGCTTCCTGTTGTTGAGTTGAACATAGGTTGAAATCGACTGGTGGTTTATTAAGACAATCATCAAAATATTGGCATTTGCCTTTCGAGGAAACCGAAAGAAGAAGGTTGGGGAGAAAGCTAATTATATTCCATGACCGTTGTACTGATACTCAGGCACTGTACTATAATGTAGGTAGAGGTACGTGTAATTATGTATAACATCTCATACACATGCTGAAATTGGTGATGACAGCAGGACCTCTCTGGAAAAAAAAGATGGCGCCAGATACAGGGTCCGAATAAGTGAGATCGACCCATTTGTGTCCTCCAAAACTGAGTTATTACTCAAGCAGGCATACATCTCTATATCCCGGCTGACAGGGAGAAAAAGAAATGGCTGCATAGAGGCCTTGATTATCCACATGCAGGTTTCTCAAAACAAAACTAAAGGGAAGCAATTATGCCAGCAAACAGGAGGGTCAAATTAGAAAAATTGGGACATTTTCACCTTCAATTGTGAATCATGAATTCCACCGAAAATCAGGAAAAATAAGCAGGCTTACATGTGCAGTAAACTTTATTATAGAACCGATCTTTCTCACTGAATAAAAAACCCAACTCAATTAGAGGCAGTTAAGCTGGCCTCAAGGTAAGAAAATTGCTTAAAATAAGACACTCAACCCACAGTTCCTTGCGATTGTTTGATAGAAAATATTTCACTCTGTGATAACAAAAATATATAATATAATATTACATGTATCCTCACCTTTTCTTTCTCTGGATGTGGCGATGCACTGTGATGACTGGGAGCAGCTACTACAACGTTAGGAGGAGTGATGCTAGAAGAAGCACACATAGCTGCTATGGATGAAAGGCTAGGCATGGGCTGAGCAGATATGGTTGCCAGGCTGGGCATCGGCTGTGAAGACCAGAGCTGGGAGTGATGGCTCTGAGAGGTAGATGGTGGAACAGGAATGGCAGGTTTGCTTGACACAGAGATTCCGGCCAGGTGAGACGCAGGAGAAACGGACAGAAAGGGAGCTGGATAATCAAATCTGCTGGACGTGGCAGGATGTGAGAGTGATCTCAGAGGTGATGGCGCATTAGGCGACCTTGACCTTTGGCCTGGGGTGGACAGGAAAGCAACAGATAATTTCAAATACAATCCTAAAAACAACAAAAGTTTTTAACATTTTGTTTGCTTCATCTTTGGAGTCAAAGAACATTGAAAACAAATCAGTGAAAAGCCAAAAAAAAAGGAAAAAATCCACTGCCCCTGTAAGGAAAAAAAAATTGTCATCAATAATTTAAACATCTGGCAATGTTTTCATATTTTGCAAAATTTATGGCAAATGAGTTTGTCGGCTCACCTTGGCTTCCCAACTTGGCTACTCTGGGCAACAAAGGGGGTGGAGCTTGGCTAGAGTCCCCTCCTCCCATTGTCACAGGTGCTGTGGATGATTCATGGGCTGCGTAGCTTGAAAGAGCTGCATGGGGACCCTTAGCACGGATATTTAAAATGTTGGCATGCACAGGCTTGAAAGCACTGGTGTGTCTGAGAATTGAAATCACATCAAAGTACTTACACGATTTCCTGTTTAAGAGAGGCAAATGTAGTATCTACACCTACTCAATTTCTCAAACAATTGACCTCTGCATATACAAAAAAGAGCATAATTATGGCTTGGAGGAACTGATCTAGCATAAGTGTTCAATTGATATTACATTAAGCAATGTTTTACAATTCACATTTGTTTTTCAAGCTGATACATTTGCAACTTATGTAGCTTATATACAGCATCCCACATTATTTTGCCTACATTCAGTAGGGTATTAAAACCTGGGATAATCACGTCATCAGCAATCTGTTTAAAAGATGAAAATGTTTGTTCCTCATATAATTTCAGTAACTCTTAAGCTTCTTAGACCTTTCAGGGATCTTTGCAGAAATTTTTACTTTCCTGTTTTACAGTTTGCCTTATTCACATTTTACAGTTGAGAGCTCAGGTTTTTACATCACTAGTAACTGACACTAAAGATCAGTCTTGCTCAATAATGGATTACTTAGGCTATGTAGAGTATTATTTTTTTTTGCCATTGGTGTAATCATATTCAGTGGAACTCATTTTTTAAAACACTTGAATCATGATAACTACTGCTATAATGGGAGATTTGGAAAGTCCTGTCTTTATCTTTATTTAAGCCACATAATATATTTCTGAAGAAACCAGTAAAGGAACTGCTTTCCTTGGTAATATCGATAATGAAATCTGGAAACATATTTAAAAAAAAGCAGAAGCAAAAAGCTCTAAAATTTCCCCTGCCCATGATCTCTTACTTACCATAAAATATGTATAGATCTATGGCATTATCTAGTAATATTACCGGCACTAGTATCAAAGTTAACAATGCCAACTATCATGCTGTGCCCCTTTCCCCCATAGCCCTCTCACATTACACCATGCTAAGTGTAACCATTTCACACAAGCAGGTCTTGATCACCTCAAACACTCAAGAGCAGCCTATCATCACCCAGTCTGTGGCACATATTTGGTGTTATTCATCACGATCATACAGCACAGATCTTACCAAACCTCCCCTGTCTCCCTACCTTGTGATGAGGCAGTGCCAACTGGGATTGGGTGGGAAGCTATTGAACACATTTCGGAATACAAATGGGCCATCGATGTTTCAGGTGAGTGAAGAAAGTTAAGAAATAAGGGGATGGAGAACCACTAAGCCTACATTCTATGGCTGTTAAGAGAGAGGGACGGAGGGGGAAACACCATCCTAGTGCCGAGATAAAACAAGCTAAGCACAGCACTTAGCCAATGACAACTGACTGGGTGTATTTATTTCACTCCTTTTCCCCTCCCATCTTTTTTAACTAAATGATCTATCCCCTACCCTAACTATGTAAATAAATAAAAGGGAAATGATCAACCTCTTATTTTGCTTATGCTCTGGATTGTTAGACCTCACTTGTTGCAAGGGAGGTAACCATGAAAATGATTGGTGTAAGCCTATCATTCAGCTGAATAGAAAAATCTTCTCTAATCCTTTTTCTGGGAATAACAACAACTCATGCTAAAAAGACACTTTTTGATAAGAACAAAAGTTGTTGTTATTACCGAGTTCCACTGTGAATAAATCACAGAAACTTTGAAATCACCCATAAATGGTGAATTGATTATAAGCAATAATCTATCAAATTCCAAATTATCAATAGAATCAATGTAATTTTGTTCGTAATCAATACCTATTAAGATGAACGTAGTTCCCTGGGAAGACACCAGCTTGGCCTGTTCGAAGACATGCGCCTTTGAACCATCCATCTTGGCACTTCTCAGCTACAGTGTACTGCTCTCCCTTTGTAAGCTCCAGCTCATCATCTTTCTGAGGCAAATAGCTATAAATAGCTGTATATCTGTAAACAGATACCATGCACATTGAGTAGCACCTCAAAGAAATGTACTTTACAATGGCATTTGCTCAATAAACAATATTATATTATTAACTAAGAAAAAATATTTCAAAATTTCCTTTTTGACTGAAACAAATTTTTGGAGCAAATGTGTAGTCATATACAATGCAATGAGACATTTTCAAACCGAAATCTCTATAAGGCAATGAGACATTTTCAAACTAAAATCAACCTAAGAAATGACTGAGACTTAGGAAAGCAATGACAGTTATTAATTAGCTCTTCTCTGGATAATATTGCTTGCTCATCATGGATAACACGGTACTCTTTTCTGATTTTGAAGAAAAAATAATGAATTTTCATATTGTGTAGTATCCTGTAATGTGACCTCCAATCTTATTATTATTTCAACATCCACAGAGAATTTTATACGCTAACCTCTTTACAGTACAACACAGATCGTGATTACTTACACAGGGGCTGTCAGTACACTGGCAGAATCCACACTGCTGTCTGATGACAATGCTGATATTGGAGAAGATGAAGCTTTCTGGAAAAAGAAATCTTGCCATTAATAGATGAAGCAAATATGCTATAAATTAAACTTATTAGCATGGATTGATTAGGATAACCAAAGACATGACTTTGCTACACTTATTCCGTGGCCAAAATAATAGTAGCATAAGCTGTATAAAAACCAAAATAATGGCTTAGATGAACTTATCTATTTTTGATTGCTACAACATGGAGCCCAACTCTTTATCCACCATATTTCATTCCATCCCTTCATGATACAAAGTAGGAACTCATGATGAAATCCCATTAAAATAACAGCTGAACAATTTTCAGACCTTCCAATCCCAAATTGTGCTCATGGGAATATTCAACTTCACTCATAGGAATATGCCAGCACATTTAAATGGGCATGAATCAACCTTATTACACCAATAGTCACATACTCAACCATAAACATTCCATTACCAGTAAATTATAGTAAAAAAAAAAAAAAAGCAGTTAATTAATGAACCATCGACTCTCATAGAGGCAAAGAAGTATCTCTTTCCTCAATGTCCATGTCCATTAATATCACCATGTACTCAGTCTAGAAGACTGGCAGGCTCAGTCCTGATGCTGAAGATATGTTTTTGTTAAGGTGCAACCCTATAATTTGAGAAAAAAATCATACAAGACAGGTATACATACAGAACTCCATTTGGACCTACCATTTTATATTGAATATTAACTGGCGGCCTACGGAACAATAAGAATGACTGAGCAGCCACTGGGAGTGGCCGCAAACATTATGAAAGAAAAGCAGCTCTAAAACTGCGAAATAATTTCTCAACGAAACTAGAACTCTTTTTTAGTGATACTTAGTAAAAAAACCGTTCCCCAAAGGGATATGGTCAATGATTTGAAGATAGAGAGGCTCTTACAAGCGATACCAAAACTAGATCTACTTCAACTGAAAACACCGCAAAATTTGTTCACCTTTTTTCAACAATTTAGTATAATTTCTTTATTTCTGGATGAAATTGGACAAAAATTGGTATTAAACATAGGGAAGTGTATGGACTTTACAGTAAAAAGGAATATTTGACTGCTGACTGAAAATGGATATTTTTTTTTCTGATGGTGAATGTAAATGTGTTGTGCTAATTTTGACATCAATTTTTCTTCATACTGTCTGTCTACCTATATACAACATATAAAAACACAACCCACATGAACAAAATGACTATATTTAGGTAGTGTAACAAATAACCAGTACGTGAGTGCAAGAATTATGGCTGTATCTTTATTAGCAGAGAAATGGTGACCATTATTGTATCTGAACATAAGATGCACTTTAAATAAAGTGGGTCCCACGCTTAGTTCAAGCATCGGGGAACCAGGAGTGGGGTGCTGATTGTTCTTGGCATACGGCATCATGAGGTTAAACAAAGGAAAAAAACTCCGTCCAGATGTGGAAAAAAAATCCGGAGACAATGAGCTAAGAGAACATCTAGTCTAGATTTTGATGGGATATAAATTTATTGCTAAGATGAGTTACTGACATGAAAAAAATGAACTTTGCAGACATAACCAGCTCATCCCATAAAGCTTAAGCGTCATTCTTTTCTGGCATAATTCTCATTGGTATTCTGTTATATGCTCTCATTGATAAGTCAACATACCCTAATTCAACATTCTCCTTGTTGAATATTCTATAAAAAAAAAATAATAATTTTTTATCATCTCAAAAAGGTTGATTTTCCCAACCTTTACAAAGCTCTAAATCTTGGCATCAATCTTGCAAACGTTTAGGGCTTAGATCTCTTCTGAACCATGGCAAAGACAAAGCATGTCTAAAAATAGAATCTACACATAGGGACCGAGTTATAGTCAATGTGACTAAATCAAACATGAATGTTGACTTGCTTGATACATGTAGCTTTTCATTTACTGCAGTTAAACATAATGCTATTGTTATGATCTTTGCCTTTCCACTGATTTGAGAATACAAAAAAAAAATTATTGCACCAATGAGGTATATAATCCAGATTTATCTAATCTAGATTTTCATTTACCTTGATCCATACGGAATGAAAAAATTATGCTGTTATTCTGCATGGTGTTTTATTTCATTTTTATTTCTTAGAATCTGTCTCTGTTAAAAATATATGAGTATAAAACTTTCATATTATACTCTTCACACTACAAAATACTATGACAAACAAAAAGATCCCATACCTTTATTTGATCTGACATACAATTCCACTGCTAAAAAAATAAAACTGATAAAAAAAAATAGCAAACTGTGCTAAAGAAAACCTAGATTGTTGATATATAAAATTACATCAGATCTAACTTACATGTTTTGGTGATGGAACACAAGCTGCCTTAACGTGAGTCTCAGCAGCATTTGACCGAACAGCTTCTGACATAGAGGCAGACATCAATGTGGTGCTCACTGAAGTTACACCAGACTGACCAGAGCTAAACCCAGGGGGCAACAAACTCTCAGTCGAGCGTCTGTTCAGCTGAACCACATTAGAGGAGGAAGGCAGGGGTGAGGACACAGGCGCAGGTGTGCTCGTAGACAAAAGAGTGTAGGAGTGACGTTTGTTCTCTGATGCGGGTGTGTCCGTAGATCCCAAGGGTCGTACCAGATACTCTACTGGTGATGAATCTGAAGTAGTAGACACCAAAGCAGAAGTAAGGGCCTCAGAAACTGCAGGTGCTGCTGCTTGTTCTTCAGTGCTCACCCCTGCTCCAGACTGGGTCTCACTGGGAGAGGAAGCAGGTGTCAAAGCTGCAGAGTCTGAAGAAGTTAGAGATGTAGCAGGAGATGAATCCACTGCAGCTGTTGATTCATGCCGTCCATTAGCTTGAGAGACCGGGATGGTAGAGCTTTCTGAAACGTAACCAACAATGTGAGGTACAACCACAAGCCCAGGGACTGAGGAACTGCTGGGAAACAGGATTTCTCCAGTTGGTGCAGACAAACTTCTCTGTGGAATACTTGGTGTACTAGTTGTCTCAGTAGCAGATACAGTTGCTGTGGTTCTAGCTGTTGATGATGTCACTGGGGTCACAGAGGTTGAGGAGGGAGTCGAAAGTGGTTTTGATTGCTGCAGAATTGAGCGACTTGATTTCTTGCTAATTAAAACTTTAGCTGCATCATTAAGCTGTGGTGGTACAATGAGAAAGGGGGATGAAAAATTGAAACCATATAAAATGGATTTATCAAAAATACATTATTTTCTTTGCAAAAGGGGTGCTGGCTAAAACACAAAAGTTTTGAAAAGTTCTTGTCTTGTCAAGTACATTAGAAATCATAATTGCATAATTAAAAATAAATTTTACAAAATTAAAAAACATAAGTTGTTTTCTTATCATCCATATTCACCTACCTATATTTTTCAGAAATCTTTTTTTTCTAATTAAAAGAATTTCAGAAGCATTTTTTTAAAAACATATTCTTGGTAATATCTTTATCAAAACATCAAATAAAAATTTCCTTTTTCCGTGCCACAAGAGTCTGACTTAGATGTTGGGGAAAAAACATTTTTTGAGAAATATGTAATCTCTAAGGTTTCTTGCTTCCTCGGAGGAAAGCATTTTAAAAAATTAAAATTGTAATACCTACCAAAGAAAAGCTGATTCAATTCTAATACTTTCCCAAGAATTTTTTTTAGAAGTAGTTACCCTTTACAATTTCTTGCTTGTATAGAGGAAGTCGTTTTTAAATACCAAAACTGTAATATCTTATCTAAGAAACGTTAATTCTATGCAATTTTCAGTACTGGAAAAAAAGAAACCAAAAGAAAAAAAAATCTGTACTGTTTTTTACAATGCATGTATCCAAGTTTATTTCTTACATCTCAGTTGCAAAATACTTTCATCAAAGTAAAGACAATACAAACCTCCACAAAAACTAAAGGAAAAATTCCTATCTTGTCTCCTTTTCTACCCTCCAACCAGTTCTCATCCACTCGACGGATAACAGTCAACATTTCATCCTGTTAAGCAAAGTTGATAAGCAACTAATTGTTAACATTAATTGTGTCTCACATAAAGTCGATGGACTCTAGTCTCACCTTCAGGAGTTAAAAGTCTAAGAACAAAAACTTTCCTTGATTTTTATCATTGCAAGCAAAGAGGAAGAAAAAACTATATTCATCATTTACTTTTACTAGGCTTGGAAATTAAAAAAAAAAAAAAAAAACATATATCATAGAAAAAGAGTTCAAATTCATTATGC
This sequence comes from Plakobranchus ocellatus, assembly GCA_019648995.1. Classification (NCBI taxonomy): domain Eukaryota; kingdom Metazoa; phylum Mollusca; class Gastropoda; family Plakobranchidae; genus Plakobranchus; species Plakobranchus ocellatus. The sequence continues at coordinate 659,425 of BLXT01004061.1, read as the reverse complement.
TACTATTCGTATAGATCTATATAAATAATATATTAGTGTTAATTTGACTATAATTTAACCTTCTCTTTAAAAAAAAATTTATATAATTTTACCACCTTATAGGCGAAAAATCTATTATGATTATTTCCATTTCAAATTAAGCACACATTTTTTTCAATCTTTCAAACATTTTTTTTAACCATTTTTTGTTTTTGTTTGCTAGATTTCTTTGGCTTAAAGACAGTAGGAATGTTACAAACCACAAAATAACTTAATTTTAAGACATCAAATCAATTTGACAAAAATATTTGCTTTTCAGGAAAGACATTTTTATGACACAGTAAATTTACAGTTCCCATATGTTTTCGTTTTCCTGGGAAAATCTGCTAGCAAATTATGGCTTTGTGAACTGGTTGAACATTTTTAGAGGATGTAAAATATTTAAAACTATTAGTATCACCCAAAAGTTACATTGTGATCAATTTGGAGATTTTATTAACACTCAAAAAAATTTAAGCTATTCGTTAATGCCTGTAGGCCTACTCATTTTTGCCAGCTAAAGTCCCTTTTTCTTGTATTACTTTAAAAAGTAAAGGACTGTTTTTTGCATCCATTTAAGCCAGGGACGGTTCCAATTTAAAACTTGACCAGAACTGTATGTTTATGAACAAAACGGTGAGAGCTAAAGCACTAATTTTACTCCATTGTCTAAAAAAAGAGGGAATTGTAATTAAAATCAAAAGCAGAAAAAAGCATTAAACTAATAAATGTGTATTGTTTCCAAAAGCTCCATGTGCAAACTATACAAAATCAAGTAAGGGCAATAGACCAGGAAATGCATGTAAGTTAAAAAAGAGTACAAAATTCTGAGTTGACAATTTTTAACTTTCTAAGATCTTATTAAAATACAGCACAAACAAAGAAAAGAAAATCTAAGGCTTATCAACCAAGACCATGCAAGCATGAAAAAGGTATAGAATCAAAACTAGAATGAATCAGTAAAAAATTTACATCAAGATTTGATTGTCATTAAACAATGAACAAACCTTTTTGAAAGACAGGCAATCCTTTTCTCCCTCGTCCGTTAATTCAAAATCAAAAAGAGCCTTGCACTGGGGTAATTGTAACAAGGGAACCAGGACCTGATGAACAGAGAAATCAATCAAACAATCACTAATCAGGTGTCTTAAGCTGTGTTGGCAATCATTTCCCTCTTGAAGGTCTCAAATACAGCCAAAATATTAAAAAATAAATTCAATTGTAATAACTGTCTTACAATTGTCAATGTATTTATACGCCTCTTTACTGACCTGCTGTTTTCAATTTGACAATTTCATACCAGCAATGGGGAACTTTGAGTAAAAAATAATATGCTGTTTTCTTCAATTGTTCATCCTTTAATTGGAAGTATTTGTGCACACTTAGGAGAAAAAAAAAGAAGTACTTATTTTTTTAAAAATACTATTCATGAACAAAAATTACTCAAAGTCTCCTACCTGAACAAAGTTTGAAGGGAAATGTCCAACAGCTCCAGATAACTCTCCTTGAAACCAATTGTCATCAATCTGGCGCTTTAAATTGATAATATCTCCTTTTTTAAAAGTCAGGTCTCTGGGAGTAGCAGGGAATAAAATAGTGAAAAAAAAATAGAATTATTACAATATAGAATCAACAAAAGCCAAAAATCAAATCCAAATAAACCAAAACATTTAACTTAAGAATTAAATGCTGATTATTTCCTTTTATTTGTATAATTCGTTAAACATTCTGTGAGGCAAGATGAGCGATCAGTCAAACAATGTGAAGTGAAGCTTAGAATGTACATTTTGATGGATAACAAACTTATGTCTGTCCCAATTCTGTCAAAGTTAAAATGCAGATTTCAAGATTGTGGTTTTATTATTGTTATGAGTAAAAAAAGAAATGTTTGTGCAAAATAAACCACAAATTTTCATGGTGTTACACAGATGAACATTAACAATTACATGATGTATCTTTTTCCAAATATAGTTATAAGCAGAAATACAAATCTTTCTGCTTATAATTATATTTGAAAAAAGACATGCCAAATAATTGTATACAATAATTATTCAGTCTGGTCCCTATTTAAAAAATTCTCAACCTTGTAGAATTTAGGTAAGCCAATGGCTAAATTGTTTAGTGAAAGTAAAGTTACTGGTATTGATTAGATCTGTGGTCATAAAACCTGACAGTCACAAAACTTTAAAACTTTTAAAATTTTATTTTTTCTCATGCAATAAAATATAAATGAATTTCACAACTTATGAGCTTTGCTTCTGGAACTTCCAATTTAACCTAATTGCTATACTTACTCGGCGACATCACTTTCATAATCATAGAGAGCCTTTGCACATGGTAGATTGCCCTGAAAAATATTTATAATTTGCTGTATGAATATAGACGAGAAATTTTAAAACTGACACACATATATTAGTATACTCATATAAGAACTTTTTATGCAATGATAAATTTCACAAAATTTTTGGAAACTCTCAAAAGCACAGTATCCAAACCTATTATTCACACTAAGACACAACACCTAATATATATCTCCATATATGGCATTCAACATATCTTATTTAAGTCACATATGAAGGTATCTTTCAAATTTGTAGTCAAAATTTGTAGAACAAATAAAAAAAAAAAAATTGCACTTTATTCATCTCTATTTATGTGTGCTAAAAGTATAATCTGACAAGTATTTTTAGATATTACTAGGCACAACACAATCTTTACAAAAATTTGAAACATTAAAATAACACAGATGAATCTACTGTAATTACTTGGTATGTATACCTTTTGACTAACCTGGCGTGCAAAATGAGATGAAGGCGATTCACGTCGGAACGAAGATGAAGCAAAGCCTCTTTTAGGAGCTGATGGCCTCTCTGCACCATTGCCCGAGTGAGAGAGAAGCTTTATTCCATTTGTTTTCAGACCTTCCAGAATCCTCACCACAAGTATATTGGTTGGTAGGTCTGCAACTCGCATCGTGACGAGGGATCGACACTCTGGACAGCGCAGTTCATTTTTCCTAAGAAGTATCTCGTCCAGGCAGCGCCTGCAAAATGTGTGCTGACAAGGTAGAACTTTACAGGTATGGTCCATGCGATCCAAGCACACTGAGCATTCCAGGAGCTCATTAATCTGCTTTTCATCCATCCTGGTGTGCTACTGCTCAAAGGCATAAGCACAGATTTTATTGACATTTGATTTTGCAGTTTTGCACTCTTGCTTACTTGTATTCAAGCTTAATGCCAAATAGCAAGCGTGAAAACATTGTTAATCTTGAGAGCTGCTGCAAGCTTGCAAAGTTTGAGGTTTTATAACCAAATCATTACGCTTTTCATTGTAAAGCAAAAACCATCATAAACTATGAATAACATTGGATTCAATCAATCCAGAAATGATCAGTTCTCCACTGTAAATATAAAATTACAAATTTCAGATACTTAACTGACTCAGAACATGATGTCAACATGGGCCTTTTATGGTTAAGTTGAATAGCAAAAAATCCTGTGGCTTTAGAGACTTTTCAGTATAATTGTGGACACAAGAAAAAGAGGAGTAGACCGTTGGTTTTCCAAGCCTTCCTTTTTCTAAGAATGCAAAAATTTTATTTATTTTAAATGAAGTCTCTGGGGTCAGATGAAAAAAAAATATGTGGCTTGCACTATTCTTCACATCACATTGCAACTATTGGCTAAAGGTTGAAGCATTTGGGCTATATGACTTCAGTGTACAATAAAAACAATTGATGAGATTTGAGTGAATACTTATAATAATCTTGCAACAATTTTGAAACTGATAACTTCAAGTGTTCACAGTGCAGTGGTTTGAAATCTGATTCTCATGTTTGCAGGGACATCTGCATTCTGCAAGGATTGCCTTTTATTTAGAATATAGATCGGACCGGATCTTGACCTTATTTATATATAGTGTCAAGATATCTTGCAAATTCTAGATCTAGATTAAATCTGGAATCTAAACTTGAAATAAATTCTGAAAACTACATGTAAGTCCCTAGACATAGATCTAGATCTAGATTAGATCCAGGCTATTTAGCCAGCGAGTTCATACTTTTCACTGTAATTCTTCACAAATGCTTCATGCATGTGTGTTTAGATCTACGTACAGCTTCATGCTTTTAAAGCATTTTCGATCTTTGGTTCATGGTTTAAAGTGCCTTTACCAGCAAAATTTTATTCTTGTTTGGTTAGGAAGTAAGCTGCAGCCATCTTGGACCGGAAATGAAAATGGGCCAGTTAGGCAAGTTCTAAGTGCACAGGAAATCTAAGCCATTAGGCCTCTCGAGATCTTATCTTTTTTATTCCCAAGAAATTTCATTTTAGTTTAGGTTAGTTTCCGATGAAAAATATTTTGAACAACATTTCTTACTTATTATTATTATTATTATTATTATTATTATTATTATTATTATTATTATTATTATTATTATTATTGTTATTGCAGACCTTCATTTGCTCATAAAATGAATAGTTACTGAACTCTCTCTCTCTCTCTCTTTCGGACTATTTATCCGAGCGTTCGGGAAAATAAGGTAAACCAGTCATTGTGTCACCTTTTATTGTCTCTCTTTGTGGTGTTTATTCTAAGTGTGAGTGTTATGTTTCAAACGCAAATTTTGAGCACAGTCATTTTCATCTTC
>BLXT01004061.1:432126-446159 GCA_019648995.1 Plakobranchus ocellatus | reverse complement strand
GAGTATTAATTTTTGTCGTTATTCTTATCTTTTTAGGTTTCATTATTATTATTATTATTATTATTATTATTATTATTATTATTATTATTATTATTATTATTATTATTATTATTTTTATTATCATAAGTATTAGAATAATTTGTATTATTTTTATTATGAAATTGATTTTTAACTGTATGTTAATGTGATTGTTTAGAAAAATTTTGTGAACTTCAGAGAATGATGGAGGTATTTTGAGTCATTTCGGCTTTTTACCAGTACAAAGCAATATTCATTAATGTTTTGTTTCGTTTGGGACAATTCTGCAAACGTTTTTTTTGTCTTTTTACTTACTTAAATTGGACAGTGAAATTATTGTAACAGCTGCCATTATTTCATTTTTTTGAAAAAGCTCTTCTTAAGCAGAAAACTCTTTGCTAAAGTTTGAATATTCATTTTTATCCCCACAGCAACTTTCCAAAATCTACATATAATAATTTCCATCTCATCTTGCCATCCTCATCTACTTTGTTTTGAGATTCTTCTCCCTGCATTACCATTCTCATCATCATCATAATTGTTATTATATGGTTTAGAGTTTTTACCCCTCTTTGAGTATTTTCATCGAAATGAAGTGTAAAAGGAATTATCAGATAGATCTTCCTGTATTAAGGTTTCGGATTCATCTTTGGCATAATGCGATCATTTCAACTATAGTTAGCTGACAATTTCTTTTTCTGAAAATATTATTTCATAAAAATTCGTCCCCGTGTGCAGAAAGCCAACTCTTTGTAATGAATTGCGGTGCGTTTTTTAATTTGAATTTATGACATTCAGAGCTACAAGACAGACCAACTACCAAAAACAAAGAGTCACAATGCTGCCGGGCCTACATTGGGAAAGTATCATAGTTAAGACATTTAGGTAATCGCACACTACTACAACCATGAAAGTAGACTTGATCATTATTAGTGCTACAACTCCCATGGCCTTGTCTGTGACCATTTACTTTAGCTTGGTCATTACTTGGTAACGTTTAGTTTTATCACCAATACGATCACCCTCATCACTACTAACACCGTTACCACATCATACGATTGTCATCACGATGTTGTTCATATCTTAAGCCTCATTGCGATCAATCACCATCACCATCATGTTTAAATGTATTGGACTATCATTATTACCTTCACAAGCAATGAAATAACTAATATGGTATTACCACCACTTTCACCTTCATCATCACAACACAGTGAGAACCACTATCACAGCAGCTGTCCTGGAGTAAAACAACAACATATTTCTCTGCTTCATGTTTCTATAGAAAGTTTGATCACATTATTTATTTTGCCCTCGACTTGTTATGAGTCTCTCAATAAACTGTGATACATGCTTAACTTGAAGCGAGTTTGTTTTGAATCGCTTTTGTGCTGTTTTGTGTTTTTTGCATAAGAAATCTCATTTCTATTCAATTTGATTAATGTCCCGTAATGTTGTTGAAAACACATTACATTATGAATAGGAGAAAGTGTGTAGTCTTTATCTTTCGTCTTTCTCTTTTCCGCTGGGGATTTTTGAGAAGATGAAAAATGCAAATGTAAGGAAGACACCTAAATCAAGAGCCCACTGCTCAAATTAAAGTGCACAGCATGCACTTCTGACGACAATGCTTATAAATATAAAATTCCAGACTTTCCATTTTCTCAATTGAACAAAATAAAAAAATCTCATACCGACAGTTTTTTTTTCGGTAGCATTTCTATTATATCACTTGTTGGTCACGTGAGTCTACTCTATAATAAGCTTTCTGAGGATTGGTTTTCATGAGAGTATTTCTTTTAGACTTTCCTATCCCTACAATTCTTTTGAACTCTCAGCAGAAACAGAGCAAAACAACAAACAAAAGCAACTTTCTCTTGTGTGGGCTCACTGAAGAAAATGCACGTCATCTTTGGAAAAGTAGGAGCGATAGAAGAGAAGCGGAGATGAAGTCCTGTAACTTTTATCTGGCCTGCGGCATGAAAAAGCGCCTGCTATTGTATGTACAAATCGCTGCTTCTGTAGAATTCACCAAGTCGAGCGTGCAAATCTCGATCTTCTTTTGAGTGGATAATTTTTGGGACACACTGAATAAGTGAATGAATTACTTTTTTTATCGTTAAAATAAATGCTATAAATATGGCTTGTTGGTACATTGAATCCTGCATAAGATGAACTTTTCCTATAATTATTTTGTACAAAATTTGCTTCAAGTCTTCTCAACCTATGAAAATGGTAAACGTATATATGAAAAGAAACTCGAAATCTAATCGATTTTTATATGTTCATACTTGTTTTTCCAGTTTTCCAACACACAAGATATAAAATCCTATCTCTTCTCATGAAATCCTGATGGATAATCTGTTGCATGCAGGCTTCCACTTGTATATTTTCGGCAAAAAACTCTTCCCATAGCAGTTTAATCAGAAATAGGACAACTTGAAAACATCAGGTTTTCCTAGGTGGAATTTTGTGATCCCTAGATCTGTAGGGAAGGATGATAATTTGAGTTTCTATAGGGTTTATTGCTTTATAAAACAGCCTTGCTTGTCTGAAACAGTTCGGGTGGGTGCATTTGAATCGGGATTCAAACCCGGGTGGAAAGGTCCCTGCACGTTTCAGGGCGAATTCACAAAATCTAGTGCTACCAATCCTTCATTTCCTGGTTTATATAGTTATAGTTCAAGTAAAAGTATAAACCAGAGAGGCACTTAAAATGTTTAAGTTATCCTCAAAAAAGGTTTTGAACCAGTGAAAAAAATAATCATATCCCTTTCTTTCCAGTTGAAAGCATCTCTCTCTCTCTCTCTCTCTCTCTCTCTCTCTCTCTCTCTCTCTCTCTCCCTCTCTCTCTCTCTATATATATATATATTATATTATATATATATATATATATATATATATATATTTCAATCTATCTTTTTCTTTCTCTCTTGCTTTTCAATCTATCCCTGTCTTTTCTCTCTTCTTTCATTCTCTTTGTCCTCTCTTTTTCTCTCGCTCTCGCACATTGTCTCTTGCTTTTCCTATTTCTGTCACTCTTTCTTTCTTCCCCTCCCGCCTTCTGTTATTGTTTCTGTCCCTTTCTTTCCCTCCCCTTTCTCTCATCAGTTCTTATGTCGACTCTCTCTCTCTCTCTCTCTCTCTCTCTCTCTCTCTCTCTCTTTCTCTCGCTCGCTCGCTCACTCTCACACGCGCGCGCACAAAAAGTTAAAAAAAAATAGTACCCAACATTTTAGACATGTGTGTACCTTGCGCAGAAACTTAGAATACAACCCTTCCAGAATTGTAGACGAAGCTAGTTAAGTGTTATCGAGAATGTTCCTGAAGCCAAAAAGCACAGGGGAAATCAATAAACAGAGCTATAGAGAGTGCATTGTCCTTTAAAGTTTCATGTAGATGAAATTTCTCGAGCTGACATTGAAGGATTTCCCAGTGGTAGCCAGGAAACTTTCTCATGCTTTCCATTTATTCAGAGCTTAAATTTCACCTATTAGGAACAATTCCCTGACAATATCTTGGATCGAGAAAGGACACTAATGGGCTTTCCAGTCTCTATGGAGCTATTTTTATTATACGCTGTAGCATCCATGCAAGAAAGGTTTATGAGGAGTTCAATGCAGGGTTTGGTTTTTGTGTGTATAACCTATCCACTACAAAGACTTCAAACTGAGGGTTGCAAGATGGCTCAGTTGTGATAGCAGCGCTTTAACCATCTAGAAAATCTAGTTCCGATATTCGCTCCGGTCATCTTGTGCTAAAGATGGAGAACTATGGTCTACTTTACCAAGCAAATAAGGATAGAGGTAAAGGTTAAAAAAAAAAAAAACGGTTTTGTAACAGAGCAGATGTATATCCTCCATGGCATTTCTTTAAACTCAAACATGATCATTGTATTATTATCATTTCGTTTTCAGTTTGTTTATTTAATCAGATATTAAAATATTAAGACAAGGTATTTTTTCAATAAAAACTATACAAGTTTTATTATAAGATAAGTGTACAATACAGCAATGGACTGTAATATTAAGTCGTTATCCTTAGGATGTTAAAAAACCCAACAAAACAAAGCAAACAAACAAACCAAAGAACAAACGATTTATACATAACATTATCCAATGTATTGCTCTTATAATAAAACAACGGTGGCTCAAAATGTTTTGGAGTGTAAGATCTGCTTAAAAGAGGATCAACTGATCAACTATGCAAGTTCGAGTTAAGTAAATTCTACTGTACAAGTACAGAGAAGAAGACTTCAATAAAGCAAAGCTTTTTCGTCTGCATTATTCCCCATGGACTGGTAGTTTTTAATTTTTTTTTTAGTTCTTGCAAGTGGAAAACTTATAAAAAATTGCTTTTTAAAAATCTTTGACATTATTTCAAACACTTTAATCTTGCACATTGTAAAAAAAAAAAAAACAGCAAAAAGTTAAAACCAAATCTCTCATTTTAATTATGAAAGAACTAAAACTTAATGCATAAAAAGATCTAGATATGTATGCCAATTGTATGAAAGCACCTTGGGACCATCACCCATAATCACCATTATCTGAACGAGAGAGAGAGAGAGAGACAGAGAGAGAGAGAGAGAGAGAGAGAGAGAAAGAGAGAGAGAGAGAGAGAGCGCTCTTAATGAAAGCACGATTTCAACAATGCATCCTTGCTAGCTTAGGTCTAGATTCTCGTGGATGTAAAGCTAAAATTAGGCCTTGAATCTAGATCTATAATCAGGCCTATCTAGATCTAGATCTATTGACGCCTTGATTTAAATATCAAAGCTAGAATCTAGACTTTCGCTTCCGATGCAGCCCAGGATGAAAGCCATTGATAAGTATATCTTTATGGCCTCAATGTTAACAATCATAAACCGGAAATTTATACATTTCAAATGTTAGGAACATAGCTGATCGTAAAATTCTGAGTTATATTTTGAGGAAACAATATAAAAACAAAAATTTAGATGGAGAAAGAATTTAGAAATCAAGACAAAGACAGTGCTCCCTTCTGCCAAAGCTAATCTTTCATACAAAGTTTGAATTCACTCTGTTCAGTGGTTCAGGAGTTTTATGTGACATTAATTTCAAAGTACACAAATTATTATATTGTAGTATAGATACCACGTGCTGGATGACCCATTCCAGAAGAGGATAAAAAAGGCTTCTAATGGCTTCTATGAAGACCAAAATTGCATTTTCTATCCGTTTTCTTTCCATCAGCGCGTTGAAAAGGTTGAAGACCAAATCAAAGTTAGTCGCCCACTTTTTGCACTTGTTGCGGCTCTTAAAGTTCTGAAACGACATTATTATTTATTTCTTGTATGCAGTTAATATGCGAAGATCAGATTACTTTGGTGTAAAAAATCCTTAAACCTAAAAATTTCGAAATTGTACTGAATTCTGTTATATTTTATAATATGCTTATGCACATCTTGGTGAACAACATTAACACGTCCACATTTTTGTGGATCTTATGGCCCCTACAAAAGTTTGGGCTTGACTGTTTAAGCGTTACATTTTCGCCTAGCTCATAGTGGGATTCTTTTTTATTTTCCTGTAAAATCATTTAACACTTTTTTGACGGCGAAAAACATTCAATGATATAAATCCATTTTTGAAAATATTAATCCTTTGCAATGAAAATCCATGTCAATTTTAATATTATAGATGTAGAGAGTATTGGTTAAGAAGAAAATTAAATACTTTTACGAACCTTTGTTTACAATGCATCTTTGTCAGGAATTTGGGAAAGAAACTAGGATCACACAGCTATGTTTAAATGGTACAAAGGGAAACAGCTTGCTATAATGATCTAGGAACTTGCTATGCCTGAGTGGTTTCCCTTGGATTGGTCTCGCCTTACGTTCTATTTTTCTATTTTCGATTTCCTGTGAGAATTCTTAATCGATCCTCTTCGTTTCCATAAGTCGACACGCGGAGGACATTTAAGTATCGGGTAGTATCCAATTTCAGGTGAATAACGGGGAGATAAAATAGTGTGAAATGGAGTACTCGCTTGAAAAAAAAATCTCATAATTTTCCCTTTTAACCGATTTTTCATAACTCCCCTGAGTATCTACGATGTTTTTGTGGAGTAATGTTTAGATTAACACGGAGCTTCAATGGTAACGGTATTGGCGGCACAATTACTAAATAGTGTTTTGCGCTCTTGCTCATGGCATGAAACTCCAAGAGCAGAATCTGGTCAATGTAACACCAATGAAACAGGATCTGTACAGAAACTTGGCTCCTGTGAGATTCACCTTCAGTACAAAGCCTTAATAAATGGATTTATATATGAACCTTACAAATGAAAGCAAAAAAAAAAGAGAATTTTCCAGCTTAACATAAGATTCCACCGGAATGTAGAAACGCTAAAATGTGGTCTCTACGTCATGCATCTCTCACATATACAGGCATCTACTACCACTGCTAGATAAATTCTCGAAGCTTCTATTGCTTGCTCGGTGACTATACCATCTGCACCGAGTCTGGAAGACGATTATTTATAAAGATTTATGCACATATGCCCGCTGTTACACCTGCTTTATCCTAACAAATCTGTCAATAAGTACTTCCATGTTCGAAAACACTTCGCGGCAAATTAATATTGATTTAAAGCTATATTTAGAAAGCACGTCTGGATTTGAAAGGAATGTATTAAAACTATTAGTATTGTAATCAATCCAACGATCGACCCTCTCAAATTAAACCAATTCATAAGGCCGAGGGAGCTCAGATCCATCTTACAATAATTAAAACCCTAACAGTATATTCATAACATTTCTTAAAAAAATATTTAGGCGTACAATGGCAAGAAAAAGACAACGGTTAATCTGAAAGGATGACATCAAAGCATGGACGAGGAAACCCCATAATGAAAAGCATCGGAGAGGCTAACTACAAAGACTGATGGAGGCCCATTTCACATCAAACTCACAAGAAATGACACTTCAAAAACCTGTTAAGTACATTTGAAAATAATGAGAGGAGAAACGGACAGTTTAATTTTTGCAATGTCTCTATATTTTTATTAAGTTGAACAAACTAAGTGGATCTTGAGAGAAAATTGTATTACATGACTTTGCAAAACTATACGAAGGGAAGCCTACATTCATAAAAAGAAGTTTTGATTAACCATTTGGATTGTAGGTTCTTCGTTTCTCATCTCAGTCCCTATTACCACTAAATATAAAACAAAGTATATATATATATATATATATATATATATATATATTATGTAAACATATATAAATACACACACACAGCGCGGGAAGAGGAAGGCTTGGGGAGGAATGAAAAGGAGAGGGAGGAAANNNGGGGGGGGGGGGGGGGGTATGGGAGGATTCGTTAAAAAACTAATGTTCAAGTTTTTAACTTCCTGAACTTCACAATCAGATCAGACAAAAGGAATCAATCTATTTATCATCCTTGCATTAATTCATCTCTTCTCTTACTTTAGTTTTTATGCCTACAAATTCAGTTTTAAGCGATCTCCTTCCCCCACTCCCTACCCTTATGAACCAGTCTAAGTAATCTTACACCTCGTAGTCTGTTGTGAATCTTGCGCGGGGACCAAAATACCAAAAGCGGGCGTAATCAGCAAAAAATCAATATTAGTTCGGTGGCTACGGAGAGTGGCTGGCCGTGATTAGCAATGAGTGGGTCAATACAAGGCACGCAATGTAGGGAGTAATGTGATGGAATTAGTGTAATGTTTCGTAGTTAATCAGGCGGGTACGGGATGTAAGGGGAAGGAAGAGTAGGAGAAAGAGTTGCTTGTAGATGGATGTTCCTCTGAGGAAGAGGAAGAGAGAGAGAGAGAGAGAGAGAAAGAAAGAGAGAGAGAGAGAGACAGCGGGGAGAAAGTGAGAAAAACACTAGAAGACAGAAAGACTGAGGCAGCAACGGTAATCTCTAAATATATGGCGAACTTATCAGACGCAGGGACACCTAGGGAAGAAGAGAGGGATGGAGAGATACCAATAAACAGGAAGAGAGAAAGACAAGGAAAGAGACCGAAAATGGAATGAGAGAAAGAGAGAGAGAGAGAGAGAAGAGAGAGAGAGAGAAAGAGAGAGAGAGAGAGAGAAAGAGTGAGAGATAGATAGAGAGAAACTTATTGCAATGCCACTTTTTTTATAAAGAAGCGCCTTTAGAAAATCTGACTCTATTGCCTGCCGGGGGGAGAAAACTTGAGTATAAAAAAGAGACTGCAACCGACCAATTAGCTTTTACAGTTTTATGCTGACTAGCTGTAAAACAGAAATTCACTTTCATATCTAACATCGCTCTTCGAAAAAACAAACCAACAAAAACTTACCCCTGTAACTTGGTTATCACCGCGGCGGGGCGATTTTATTCAATTTTGTCGCCGGCGGAGGCAAAACAGTTCCTGTGTATTTGACTTGCCGCATAGGCTGAGCTTTTCGGTTATCACCAGCCAGCGGCACAGAGGCTGGTCATCTGCACAGTTATTCTAGATTCTAGATCTGTGACTCTGATTGTTTTTGCACGGCGGATGTGGTCTTGTGTGCTACAAAATCAGTGAGTATTATTGACTGCTTTTGTAACCGTGCAATCCATCTTTTGTTATCATGGTGCGTGTATCGTGTTGGAATGTAAGTCTACTATTTTTTGTTCTTCTGAGCATTATGCGTGTTGGCAGCTGGCATGACTTCGTTTTTTAACTAGATCTAGATCTAGATCGAAATTTTCTGGCTCTTAATTTTTGGAAAAAAAAAAAAATTAAAGACCGTCGAGGAGGTAATAAGATCATACTCTATAAAATTGAATGATTTACGGCTTTCATAGGGTTTCTTTTTTCTTGTTTGCAATGAGTTTGAGTTATGGTTGATATTGAGTGTAGTGGCACTTGATCTATGCTAACGAAATAAAGTATTTACAATGAGCGACAAGCACCTTTTGTAGTTAACTTAGGGTCACTAAAGAAGGGTAGCGCGAGACAAAAAGAAAGAGTCGTAGAAAGAAAGAGGGAGAGAGGGAGAGAAAGTGTGGAAAGGAAAGAGTGAGATCAGCGAGAGAGAGAGAGAGAGAGAGAGAGAGAGAGAGAGGTTTAATTTGATTTTGTTTAAAGCCTGTCCTTGACAAGGTAATCTCAAGCTTTCAGGCCCTCTGTCAGGCCAGAGCGCCGATGGTGGGGCTCGAACCCTCGTCAGGCTGGTACCTGCAGATCCCAGGGCGAGTTCACTATCCACTCTGCCACCGCCGCTTCCAGAGAGAGAGAGAGAGCGAGAGAGAGAGAGAGAGAGAGAGAGAGAGAGAGAGAGAGAGAGAGAGAGAGAGAGAGAGAGAGAGTCATGGTTGGGAGGCTTAAAGGCTAAGCAAAAATCGACATACGGAAACAGGCTGTCCAAGCCACGGGTAGCCATTTTAACTTCTCAATGTTTTAAAATCGGGCAAGACTGTAATCCTTACATGCATGTGCAACAACTCTTAGCTCAGTCGCCCATTCCTTTTTTTTTTTTTTTTTTGTCCTCTGTTCTTCACGCTCTTTTTTTCAATGGCTCAAATACTTTGCAATAATCATTATAATGATTAGCATGTACAAATCATACAAACTTTTTCAATTTAATTCAACCTTCAGCCCCCCCTCCATACACACACAGTCCTCTGACCGCTCTTGTAATATCTGCGAATTATAGTCTTTTAATGTAAATACTGTTTTTTTTATTTTTGTTTTTTGACCACTCTCTAAAAACTGCTTCTAAGCTCAAAGCCATATGGATTAATTAGATTCCAAGCTAACACAGCTGTTAAAAATACATTAATTCATTACAAGCATAGGTTCATTAAATCATTACAGGGATTTCACAGCAAATAATTAGGTTGGAACAGTTTAGACGGGAGAAATTAATTATACAAAATGGAAAAAAAAGACTATTTAACGTTGGATTTTTTTTCGCTTTGTATAGTAAAACCCTATAATTGCCTTAAGGTACGTGCATACCGTAATACTGATAAGTAAATGAGTATTTATATCAAAGTTATTATTAAAGAGCTGTAAAGACGCTAATTAAATAATATCCTGCAATTTCAGAGATGTACATACATCATCTGAAGGTCTCCCTCCCTCCTCTTCACTCCCTCCATCCCCTGCCTCTTTTCTTGTCCAGCGCCCACAAACACATAAACAGAAATTATATTTCAACCTAGATTATCTAGAAGCGGCAAGCAGGAGAACGACTAAGTCAAAATTTAATTTAATTTAAATTGCTTACCTCCGATATTTTATGTTAGATGAATAAAAAGATAAAAGCTTTCGTAATATAACGTAACATTTTTTTTTTACACTTTGCGCTATTTTCCTTATTATTTACGCTGCCTAAATTACAGCTGATGAGTGTTTTAGTTGAATTTTTACATTATTGAAATGCAGAAATCATAATAATGTTTTCAAAAAACTTGTTCTTGTTCTTCGCTGCCTGGTTTTCCCTCGATGCTTACTCATTCCTAACGTTTCAAGTAGCCTTATGTCAGCCTCGCTGGTTTTAAGCATTTTAGTGCTAGTCTCTCAAGTCGGTTTTTACATTTTTTTTCTTTTTTTTCTTTTTAAATTAAAGGCAATTCCCCTTTGGGAGTTTTTTGAAATATTGCCCTCTTTAGACCATTAAATGGGATTGTATAATTATCAACTAACAAGGTTATTTAGAACCAACCTGAAATGTGCAAGGACTCTTTCGTCGCGGGTTCGAGTTCTATCTATCTATCTATCTATCTATCTATCTATCTATCTATCTATCTATCTATCTATCTGTCTATTTATCGATCTATCTACCTGTATATGATATGGACTTGGAAATTTAATTTGGCCCTCGATGTCCTTAAAAAAATACTGCACGTAAAGCTACCACATTTTCATGATGAATAGATGATCATGTAATCTTAGAGCAGGGCCAGATTTTTTTACCATCTTTTTTCAGATCATTTTATACAAAGTATGTTTTCCCACTTACCATTTTTCAATAAGCCATTGAAGCGAGTTCTTCGTTTTACACAACCGAGCCGATGAAGCACATATTGTCATGCACACACACACATACACACACACACACACACAAAAGGTGCGAACACAAAAGGAGACTGCTCTACCATGTACATAGAATTATACTTAGATTAGAATTAAAAATCTAAATCTAGGCTGAGATCAAGATATAAATTTATAAAAGATGACCTTAATAAAAAAATTACACTAACTAAACATGGCCGAACTGAAGGCCTTTAGCAGATAATTACAATGTGTATTTGAAATATATTTACTCTCTGTAAGCGATAAAATGTAAGTAGTTCGGTTTTGAACCAAAGCTCAATCTATGATGGACCTGCCTGTTGATCCATTTATTGAGACTTTACCCTTGAACATTTCACTCATTAGCCCTAACCATAACGAAAAATGTTCAGGTGGAAATCTGGCCTAATCTCTAATTATCACAAACCCATCGTCTAGGCGATGTATTCTGTTAGTTTATGTCGTCAAATTTGTCAAAGCTAACAGTAATGTATTTTTTCCCCCAAAAATTTAGATTTTCTCTACAAGAATTATCAGGCTTCTTTTATGGTATCAGAAAATTACAATCTACTCCAATACCAACGCAACCGAAATGGAATACTAGGCTCAGCTGCAACAGTCCCCTTTAGATCTAGATTAAAGCATTTTTAACATAATTATGTCTTTTTTTTTCTTGAAAAAAAAAAAAACAAGGCATACGGTTGCATGAGAGGTCATAAAGCACCCCCGGCTCAAGCTCAGTGAAAACTGGTATTGGAATTAAAAAAAAAAAAAAAAGAAAAAAATAAAAAAAACCTGGTGAAAGCAATTGACGGTTAAAAGAAGCTAAGAGCATAATTTTATGGTACCGTAATGGGTTTTATTTTTGAAAAAAAAAGGCCCCATGAGTGAGTGGGTGTTTCAGTTTGTGTAATACTAATTATGCTTATGCATTATCCCTTGTGAACTACACCAGGAATTTGAAGTCCAGTCCTTGGCACTGATTATCTGGTCTTGTACTTTCATTTGTCTTTTTTTATAAATTGGTTTGATCAGGACTGTTCAGACATGACTACAGAAATGGGATTATCGTGTTTATGTTTAAATAGTTAGGACTGCAGAATAGTTTCTGAGGAGCAATCACATTTAAAGGGGAAAGGGAGAAGAAGGGATTTGGCTGGGTTAGGGTTTAGTCTATCAGAGAACAGAGAGGGTGAAGGAAAGTGGGTAAAGTTAACACCGGCGAAAAAGCAAAGTGAAGGAAAAGTAAAAGTGATTGAGATAGACAAACAGATAGATAGATAGGTAGATAGATAGATAGAAAGAAAGATAGATAGATAGATATAAGGAAAAATTGTTATAGAGAGGGCGAGCGAGTGAGGGAAGAAAAAAGAGAGAATGAGAGAGAGAGAGAGAGAGAGATAGAGAGATAGAGAGATAGATAGAGAGAGAGAGCTAGTGAAAGACATAGAAAGGAAGAAGAGACCTAGCAGAGGCGAGAAAACAGGCTTTATAATATAGATATGCGAGCAGCAACACAGATAGATCGACCTAATTTTCTAAATCAGTTACTCGGAATTGTCCCACAAGTCCACCTAGATTATCATTAAATTGGAAATAAATGAGGCTAACATCCCGATGCTGCTGGGAACATCACAGCAAGAATTCTGCCGCTCCAGACAAGACCATAATTTGTTAAACAAAACAACGCAGGCGCTACAAACAAGTCCAGGGCATGAAAAGAAGAAAAAAAAAAAGCAGCGCAAAATGCAAATTGTTGTATTTATCAAAGAGTTGATCAAAGATTGGACCACAAACATCAGTGCATGACTTGGCAGAATGTAGAATGTAATGTCGTTTTGTTGCTTTGTTCTCGCTGACGGCTGACTGCGTGAGGTCTCTGAAGAATTATAAAATAATATGGCTTTAGGAAACCTAATTTCACAGTCCAGTTTTGGCTAGCTTGTTTTACGATCAAATTTTATTTTGCTGAATATAAAGCTTTCAAAAAATTACTACAGTCTAGTGATTTTGGCCTGCGAATCACAAATATACGAATGAATATCTGAAACAAAAAATTAATATCCGTTTCAAAAAAGATTTGCGACTGAACAATTTACTCTGCCCGTCTTTTTTTTTTCCTCCTCTTCCTTCACGTTAACACACACACAAACTCATCCAAACAACCTAGTTTAACTAGCAAAATAATAATATGGGTGTTATAAAATGCATGATCGCGTCCATATAAATATTATTACCCCTATTGTAATGATAAATTATGTCCAGGTGAAAAATCCAGTCTTTGCGTTTGTGATAAACACAGAGTATCATTCTTCTTCTTTTTCTTCTTCTTCTTCTCCTTTTTCTGCTCCTCTTCCTCCTATTCTTTCTTTTTATCAGTAAATTCAGAGGAGGAATAAGCCTAAACATCGTTCTGCAACCAATGCCAGCGTACGAAGTTCTCCTACGCTGCCCGTTTCTCAGCAGTATCTGAATAAAAATGCTTTAATGTTGGTTCTGATGAAAAAGAAAATTTAACTTCATGAACCAATACGGCAACGATTCGGCGCATGGTGGTGGGAGGAAAGTTAGAGACACAGCTACCTTTCAATGTTCCTATGTGTAAGAAGTGCCCGCTCTAGCATATCTCCTTCCATCTCCAAAGGCAAAAAAAAAAAATCTATACATACCTCCTCCTCCCTTTTCCCCCCTCCTCTGTCTCGTCCGTTTGACGATTGTCTTTCGATTTCTCTTACTTCTTTATGACTGTGCTTACGGATACGACTATCTCTCTATTCAACCTTTTTCTTCTATCTATCTATCTATCTATCTATCTATCTATCTATCTATCTATCTGACTGTCTGCCTGTCTATCTTTTTCCTGGGTTTTCTATTTTCCTTTAGACATATTATATCCAGCCTTTTCTGTCTTCCATCTTTCTTAAAACTACCGATCCTGCACTTACGCGTATTTCCCATCTGTCGCTCTTTCCATCTCTTGGTCCTGTCAC
>BLXT01004061.1:235843-247797 GCA_019648995.1 Plakobranchus ocellatus | reverse complement strand
ATGTTTTTATATGAGCTACATTTTATCATCTGTTTATCGTTTTGCCTCAATTTATCATATGACATTATAAGATATCAGTACCAAAGAATGATAGTGTAAACTTTTTACTAAAAAAAACTTTGATTTATCTATCTATCTATCTATCTATCTATCTATCTATCTATCTATCTATCTATCTATCTATCTATCTATCTGTCTATCTATCTAGGAACCTATCTGCCTATCTAAAGATATTTATCAATCCCTCCAGCTATCTATTCTCTGCTACATTCATGCAAAGCCCTCTCAATTTAGCCACACGCTTCAAAATGGTGAAACAGGACACAATTCTTACTTAAGACTTGGCCTGCATTTTTTTGCGTCATAGGAAATTTTTTTCAAAGTGAGTCTTAGTTAACAGACCAGCTCTCAAATTATACTTACATTGTTTCTAATTTAATAAGAAGCCTATGGCAAGAAATTATTTTGCAGCACAATTTTTTTGCACTGCTTGATCATCTTATACTTGTGATCAACCTCTTTGGTCGTGTGAGTTTCAGCATTTTGTGAACAGCCTGTCCTCTTGGAGGAGATTCAATGCTCTCGAGCTCTTTCCAGCCAGCATCATCATCATCATTGGTGGGTTCTAACTCAAACCTCCCAGAAAAAGGAGGGTTCATCAGCCATTGCGCAACCAAGGTCTACACTCTGCCATCTAAGAAAGTCTTTCATTTTGCTATGGACAACCTTAGCACTTTTCTGGATGTTTTAAGTCTATCTTAGCTATTCTTTTACCCTTAGACAATGTCAAGGCAAAACATGCAAATCTTTCTTTCCAGCTACTTCCAAACCTGGATACAAAAACCGAAATAAAGAAACAAACAAATGACATGATTTCATCTACAACAATGAATGCAATAGAATCAAAAGCAGTCACAGAGCAACCAGGAAAATAGACAAAAAAAGTGAGGCGAGTGTTACCTGTGAGGCACGACATTTTATTACGAATTACAAA
Source organism: Plakobranchus ocellatus (assembly GCA_019648995.1). Lineage (NCBI taxonomy): Eukaryota > Metazoa > Mollusca > Gastropoda > Plakobranchidae > Plakobranchus > Plakobranchus ocellatus. Next base: position 246,803 of record BLXT01004061.1, on the reverse strand, counting down.
TGCTTGGATTCACCAGATTTGGTGGCAAACACACCCAATAAACGGATCAACAAAAGGTTGAGGTCATCATGATTAAAATGTAAAGGTCGCGGGCTCCCTAAGTCCATTCACAACTAGAACTGTCGTCAGTAGAACATTGTACACATGTTTTCTTTTGTTACTCGTTTACGTTCTGTCAGTTACATATGTATTATTAGTGCATGGTATTGTTTAAGTACTTAAGTGTGTGTGTGTGTGTGTATGACTATAATACATAACAAAAAAGTTCTTTTTTTATTTGAAATTATCATATTGAAAGGATATGAATAGCTAAATCTACCGTAACGTTTGGCATATCTGTTTAACTATTATAAATTGTTGACTAAATAAATAACAATCAATTGTTTTTAATGAAATATATAATTTTTCCAAAATAACAGTTTAAAGAAAAAATAAAATTACAAGTCATTAAACGTTTTTGAGTAGACTTCTTCGATTATTTCATATTTTTTTTTTATATAAACCATTTACAACAAGAACGAAATAGGAAGAAAAAAATAAGTTATGGTTGCAAATATTACAGTGAAAGAATTTGCGTGATTTTTATAAAAGATAAAACGATATGTCTAAATGACAAGAAATAATTGTACTAGTCTATACAGTCATCTGCAGATGCCACTAGTGTCGGAAAGCACCAGAAAATCGTCCTGTAGCTGGCTGACGGGTCAAACTGCCAAGCTGAGAGCGTCCAAACCCAGAAAACGTCAAACCAGGCTTCTTGAACGCATTAGTAGCCTGTCGTCTGCCGCCGCCCAAAATATTGGCATTGATTCTGGAGAACGCACCAGATGGTCGACTGAACAAGCCAGTGTTGATTCTCTGGAAGTTGCCTGCTCCATACAGTTCGCCTCTGTCCAAGTTCCTGGATCGTGAAGGGGCGCCCAGATGGGTGGAGTAGTCGACTTCTTTCTTGTTGTATTTAGGAGGTGCATACGTTTTGACAGGACTGACGGGAGGTAGAGGTGCAATCTGGATTCGCTGCTTTGGGGGTTCCACTTTAACCTGCTGCCGTGGAGGTTGGATATCGATATTAAGGTGTGGAATGACTCGCTCTTTCTTGCGTTTGTTGATGGGTGCTGGATTGAGCACGTCGCCACCAATGATTTTTCTCGCACTAACGGCACCGAAAGGCCCAGATCCACCGTTAGTAGCCAGCTCAAGATTGGCCTGTACGTCTTTGGCGTGTTTGTCCGTCGCCTGGTCTTGCGCCTGACGCACTTGGGCTGTGTCCCATAACGCTGCTTTGTTCTGGTATTCTTCAGATCTGCTGTCGTCGCTATTTTCTTTTGCCTTCTTTCTCTCTTGTGCGTTAGCTCGAGCTCCTGCTTTTGCAGCCTCTTCTTCCTGTTGCTCACTGAAGCCATCGGAGCTGTGCACTCTGTCATCCTGGGAATGCTGCAGTTGTGCACGGCGTGCGTTTGAATCCTCAAAGTTCCTTTCGTTGGATGCAATCTTGGCGTCCTTGTGGGAGCGGGCAAACTGGTTTTGCTTAGCAAGATCAGCCTCCTCAGCGGCGCCGAATTCTCGGGCTTTCTTGTTTCGGTTGTATTTAAGCTGCTCATCGTTGTTGCCACCTTCGTTCTTGTTGTGGAAGAACTGCTTGCGTCTAGTGAATGTCTCTGACTCGTCATTCTGCTTCTTCAAAAAATAGTCGCGATCTCTTAGAGCCTCTTGTAACTCTTTTTGCTTGGCTGCAAAATCAGACGCGGATGCTGCACCGGCAAAACTCTTATCGGACTCGCTGGAATGTTTAGCAGCCTCAGCGGCGTTTTTAGAGAACCCTTGGTTTGCTGTGTCTGAAAGACCTTGTCTAAAGGCACCTTGAGCTCTATCTTTCAACCCTCTAACTTCATCATAGACCACCCTGTCTTTTAGACGCTCGTACTCGTTTCTTGCATCAGCGGCACTCAGTGCTGTGGCCCTGGCTAACTCCTCGCCTCGCTCTTTCTGATCGGCGTTCTCAGCAAAACCTGAGTTGATTCTACCTCCGCTACCTTCATTCCTGGCCTTAGGTCCTCTAGCTCCCGGCCCGCCACCAGCGTGTGCATAGCCGGCTTGGGGCCCTGTGCCCGCCTCCTCCCCTCCATAATATTTCTTGTCTTTTACACTGCGGGTAGAGTCAGCATTGGCGCCTGCCTCATTCCTGTAGCCAGCTGCCTGCTCGGCAAGATCCTTAGCTAGTCTGATGGCAGAGTCGATACCAGATTCATTCTCACGGAATTGGTTATCTTTGCGGTTGTAGTCAATGGCTCTGTCCTCAGAGCGCTCGCCTGCTGCCTCCAGGCGGCGATCTCCAAACCCGAACTGACCTCCCTGAGCTTGTGCTTGGTTGGCGGCCGCTCGCCAATCGGACTCTTTGATCGCCTGCTGTTGGTCATTCTGACGCCTGGACACTGCGTTGTCTATTTTCTTAACAGCTTCGTCCTTCTCCCTCTCATCAATGAGATCAAGTTTGCTGAACTTCCGACCGTTCTCGTCCTCAAATCCTCCACTCTCAGAGCTCTGTTTGTTAAACTTTTTGTTAAACTTGTAGTTAATGTTGTCCTCTAAGTTGCTGCCACGGTCAAAAGCATTCTTCCTGGCATTGGCAGCGTTAAAACCGTTTGCTTGATCCTGGTCTTTGCGGGCATATTTGGCCGCGTCTTTGATCTAAAAGAGGACATATAGAAAAAAAAGCGAAAGCCGAACAATGAATTTGCAAAATTCTGTGGTGCTAGATGTTTTCTCTAGCCTTTAATTTCCCAAAAATTGATTGGGATTAATATTGCATATAATCATGATACTAAACAAATAAAATACCTGGAAATAAATAGACATGAAACCAGAAACTTATTTTGATAACTATATGAAATAGAGGAATTTAAAAAGATAACAAAAAATATGCACCGTTCGAAAAAAAGAACAGTCGAGAAAAGCATTCATTTTGACTCGGCAAAATAATAAGGCTTTGAAATCATCAAGTTCTCCTGAAACTGTTTACGATAACCACAAAATGTGGCTTTTCTATAATTTTTAATTCAAGGCTGCACAATGTTTTCCTACCCATGGTTGAAGAGGTTTTTCAACCAGGCAGCATGAAAAAGGGGCACCTCTACTAAGAGGCCTACTATTTTAAATGCTTATTTCTTGTGCCTTTTTTAGGCGTCTTTCTTAAAGGAAATGTTCTCAGTTCTGATTTTTGCCAAAACGTTGGTGCTCACCAGTAGATGCTAGAGGACATACATAAAGTCATCATTATGTCATAATGGCATCACTTTCAAATGATTCACTGGACTTTGTATCAACTAAAGAGTGGAATAGAGAGGTTAAGATCCCAGGGACTAGGGTCCAATTCAAAACACTGAAACCAACCGGCACGAGACCGTCTCTTATTTGGAGAAAAAAACACGATCTAGTTTGTTGCTTCTTTTCAGATAATTAGATCGTAAAAGGCAACAAACCCAGAACCCAGAAAAAGATCCAGATTGCTAAATCTTATAAATGATGGTAAAGAAAATAACAAAAAAAAATTTCAGCCACGAATAATCGAGATATTTAGAATAAAATAATCGTCATCGCGATGAAGCACAGCACATTGAGATTTGATTGGAAGACAAAGAAAGTAGGACCAGGCGTGAAAGCTCGGGTGTGTAAAGTATCGGGGCATCGAAAGATGCGTTACATACTTTGTAGGCGTTTCTCAGGCCCTCATCCCTGATCTGCTGCACGATGTTGCCAAAGTTCTTGTTGTTGTTGGCGTAGTTCTGACGCCGAGCAGCCGCTTGGTCCCGAAACTGCTGCTGGTTACGTCTGCTCCCGAAAACGGGTCAAAGGTCGAAGATCGAAGGTCGACATGAGAGAGTGAGTAAAATTATGTACCAAATATAGTGCAACTAAAATGGATATTGTCATTACAAATATTTTATACATTTTCAACATCAGATTTAATTTTCGTCTATGAACCTAAAAGTTGATGAATTATTTTGGGAGATTTTGAAAAAAAAAATATACACATGTTATATAAAAAAGTGAAACCGAGGAGATTTCAATGTTGGTAACTTGTTGTAATGCCCATAGAGATTATAAGAACAAGATGTTACATTGTATTTAAAAAAAAATTATTTATTGGCGCTTTATCATTTAACACTATTTTTTCAAAGTTTGAATGATAGAGAAATCTTTATTTTTTTCACAAATATAATTTAGTGAAAAAATGCAAAAAAAAAAAAGAGGAAGGAAGTAAATTATTGATCATATCATGATATCTCCATGCCTTATATTCGTAACTTATACGACGTCTAGGATAAAATAGCATGACTGAATCGCAGAATGTGCTTAACCCAATTTCGGCTTTATCGTTATGTTTCTATTGAATATACTTAGCTCAAAACTATTATTTCGACGGATATTATTTACAAAACTCATTACTCATTATTTACAAAATTCAAATGTTATGTACACCAAAGAGTTCTCTATTGGGTGATCTCAGCCCTCTGGGCCTTCATCTGGCCAAGACATCGAAAGAAGAAACGAATTCGAAGCCGCACAGCAAGGTCTCTGCAAATCTTATTGCGAATTCTCTAACCCTTGAATCACCAGTGCCACGATAAAACAAAAAAGAAAATCGGGGCAAAAGAGATAATACTAATTCTAAGAGCTTGTGAATTGAGAACGAAAGCCAAAAACTAAACAAAGTGTAAATCTCATACTTGAAGAAATTTTTACGAAAAATAACTATAAGCTTCTAGCAATACTACCGCCAAGGGGCGAAATAACTACGGCTAGACCCATACAGGAGGAGACGTGACTTGTATTGACTCACGTGAGGAACTGTGTGTTGCAGTTTCTATGCTTTACCCAAATGCAAGTAAGCCTGATAATTTGCACAACAAGACTGGTCTCGTGGTTCGCGCAGTAACGGCCAGTAAAAAAAAAAAAGTCATGTTTAGTCACATAATGTTTCCCCTTCCCTCCCCCCCTTTTTTTTGCCTTATCCAACAGAGTGACTGACTTAACGCCAGGTTACAATAGCTTCGACGCCCTAGACTAGATGAAAGTTGCAGCCGAACTGTTATGCTTTCGCACCAAAGAGACTAGAGTATTTTCAACCATGTAAAGCTGGACAATGAACTGCTGCCCCTCATTATGTTTAAACCTCAGACGGCATATGTATCCCCTCTCTCTTTCCTAGCTCGGTGTATCAAAAATACATTTAAGTGTCAGAGAAGACGCGCAGGTATGCTTGGCAACGGAGAACAAAGAGAATCCATAAATATTATCGCACATGGCATTGTATTTGTTAGTAGCTCTAAAGTCTGAGCCTTAGCGTGACAGACCGAAAGCTATCGTCCCTCTCATTAGCTGCGCCTGTCCAGACAGCGTTTCTGTTAAGATGTCCCTGGTGAAGGGTCTGGTCTCTGTTTTGGTGATCCTGACCTCTGTTTCTCTACAGTGAATACGAGAAACAAAAGCCAAGAAGGCATGGAATTAGGATGTGTTAGTTGTAAAGAGAAACTTGAACATTTTCTTAATTAGAGACGTCTTCACTACAATAATACTTATGATGCTAAAACACGCAGCATTATTTTAAAAAGTTTTTTTCCCCACCTGACAATTTGTTATTAAAAAAAGACTGGCAAAAATTGCATTGCTAAAGCTTTTCATATAGCGTGGCAAGAGGCACAAAAAGCAACTAATGTCCATTTACCTTTTTTCCATCAAGAAAAGTGATGTAGGCATTCCTTCAACTTAGGAAAAAATCCTGTTTGCCCTTCAAATATTTTTTCTTATTTTGCTTTACTTTTGATTATCTAAATTTAAATAAAATGTTGCAAAGTCACACTTTTGAGTGATATACGGGAGATATAAATCTTATCTTATATCCTCTGAAACATGTCGCCAAGGTCGAAAAAGAAATTACATACCTTATGGAGTTTATTTTCTTAAAAGGGAAAATGTTAATATTGAATTAATGTGCACTATGGAGTTTCTTCTGAAAACGTGTGCTGCTTGTTTGATTATACTTTTCTTATATATTCACAACACTCAGATTAACAGACGGAAGTTGTTTAGGGATAAAGATTTGCAAAGCAGACGAGTCGGGAATCTCCGACAAGAACAGGGCTTTATTACGTTGGGTCAGAGAATTCCACGAAATATGTATCCCACGACACGCATTTGAAGCCGGCTAGAAGGGAAATAAAAGACTGAGGATAATGACAAAGTAGATCATTATTATGTACAACCGTGATGGCCTCGATGCCACGCATTACGCTCTATTGGAAGAAGTTTGCGTGATTTTCGGCTCGGCGAGTCAGATTTCAAGTCCGTCTTTTCTAAAAGAGCATCATAGAAAAATATAAACTTATTGTGGTTCATCCTGTAAAACTCAAACTTGCTTTAGAAACAAAAGTTAATGCTATTATTTATAACATCGCCATCGAAAACGGAACTATCATCCTTAATAAGCAATCCCAAATTAAGTTTTAAAAAATAAATTTGACTTACCATCATAAGAAAAAAAAATGATAAGTAATCTGTTCTTAGGAATATATTTATGCAACGAATATTACAAAAGTATCGCTTTTAACTTTCTATCTGGTCTAAAAAATTAAAAATCTAACATCTAGCTGCCTTGACCTTGCAAGGGCTAGAAGCGATAAGCATCACTATTCATGTTCAGGATAAAGATAAAAAACAAAAAAAAAAAAACAAAAAAAAAAAACTTGTGCAACAATCAAAAGAACATTGTAACATACCTGATCAGTATTGTCCTTTCTGTAAACAGTTCCGACGCGACCCAATTCCACACTTCCGTATCCGGTGTTGTACTGGCCGAAAGCGACAGCCACACAAAGGGCGGCAACCCAAGCCAGATGCATCATCTAATAGCAAAGAAAAATAATGGTTAGCGCCCTTGGTTCAATGATGCAGATTGCAATATTTTGGATGTTCTAATTTGATAAAATCAGACTACCTGAAGGACTATCTATTGTGCCTTTTATGAAAAAAAATAAAGGTACGGTCCGAAGCTTTTGCCGTTGGGCTGAAGTTCGAATCCAAAATTACGGCATGTGATCAATCATGGGCCTGGAGGATACATGGGCAATCACTAACTTTTCTTTGTTTGGTTGCTGGGCTGGGAGAGGAGGTTGGAGATCTACGAGAAAAACAAAACTTACATTGGCACTGTCTTCATAATTATCATTTTTTATTCGCATCCAAATACTCTACTATAACCTTTGCGGTAAAGCCTTGTAGTGTTTAATACTAATTTAATCTTTCTGTTAAAACCTTTCGTATTTTATGTATGTGATTTTTTTGTTATATTTTACATATTAAAGTTTACACACAAGTCTTAGTTTTGAAATAAAAAAAGCTAATTATCTCAGGGATGTTTTTTTACCATGCAATTTAAGGGAATCGAGTTGGTAAATTCAATAAATGCAAAAGATCGTAACGTGGTTCTTCCTCATACATGGTAGACGAAAACACATAGTCCTCCAAAACCGTTGTTAAAACACGACTTTTTCCCCCCGCTTGCACAATGGCTCATGCATCCAAAAAAAAATCTATCTGTCAAGAAGCCGAAAACGTGACGAGAACATAAAAGCTCAGAAACCATATGGTATCCAAACTATCATGTCATCAAGAGCTTATTGTATTCTTGATCTTTACCTACCGTGAATGCATAAAGACAAGACTTGATGGAAGATCTACTCAATATGAAATTAATCTGAAGCAAATTTAAGCTTTTAAAGGAACCTCTAAAATGCTTGCAAAAGTGAATCTTCTCAGACATTATAAGAGATTCGATAACATATCCGATTCATTTCGGATATCGCAATTAACATTTTCGATATAGTTATAAAAAGCAAAAAATTAAAGCTATAGCAATCTATTTTAATTTATTACAATATCCCTTTCAAATGTGAAGATCATTAAATACTTTCGCTTCTTTTTCACCGTTGTGTTTGACCAAATTTCTGGTGTCGCAATTAGCACTTGCAAAATAGTAAAAACAAATAATTATTCAGATCTAGTCAAAACTTGTTGCCTTAGCCTTTGTTGAATGCAAAACGCTTGAAACATTTTTTATTTCTTCGAAGTTAATTTTTTTTCATTTCCTTTCACTTTAATATAACTTTTTTTTCACCATGATATTACGTTATCTGCAAATGATTCACTGTATGTCAAATTTTTAATCAATAGATACAATCAGTGCTTCAAAGAGCTGTAGTTTTTGTAATGATATTGACGAACTGTTACTACAGGTGAGATGACAAAAATACTCTTGTGGAACGAGATAAAGAGGATCCCAATATCGAAGATGCATCTTACCCTGAGCGTGGGACGGCGCCAAGTGGAGGACACAGGCCACTGGCAGACTCGAACATGCACTGGCCTCTTCACACGGCCTCTAACTCTAATCCTATATATACAGCCAATAGTAGCATCCACGACTTGCTGAAGGACAAAAAAACAGTTGCATTAAAGGGGACTATTTCTCGCTGCGGAAGAACTTCTTTTCGTCTGTAGCGGGGGTGATGTGGTTTTACAAGAAGCTTTGTGATGCGACGGTATCGCTGGCGTGTTTCCTAACCTGTCTTTGACAAGGCGTGCCCAGTATGACTCAAGGCAGTCCAAGGAGATGTGAAATCACCTGAGTCTGCTTTGACAAGTTAATGGTGACCCGAAAGTTTAGGGTCGGACTGCGATAGAAAGGGGAGAAATAAAGACAAGTTAGTATCGAGGGCTGGTTGAAGAAAACTCACGCACAGAGTTTTGTAGTTACAGCAATATAAAAATCAAACATCGATTTCTGTCGCTATTGCTTTCTGATTACCGCGGTGATAAAAAAACAAAGAAGAAAGAGGCAGACATAGGGTATGAGATTTTAGCGATGTTACCTTCGATTTCACTTGTTTTTAGTTCTGTGTGCTTAGTCATCGTGAAAATTTAAAAGTTTTTATTAAAAAAAACAAACAAATAAACAAACAAACAATAAATGCATATCTAAATGTTAGAATTTTCCTGCTGAAATCTCCTGCCGATAGATAGTTTCGATTTATATAAAAGAAAATCTTGTTTTAAGTTGTAGAAATATTCTTTTTTTGTTCTTATCTAGATCTAGATTTATACAAGACCAAACATGGTATATTACTCGTATATTTTTATATAAATTTGTTGCCCACAGGTATGAGCCATGAATACAAAGCGTATGCAGCGAAGGAAGGAAAAGAAAGGTAGTATGGAATGAGTAAAAGAAACAACGTGCATGATAACATGAAGGGAATGGAAGAAGGGGAAGAAAGAAAGAAATGATACCAAGGAACAAAGGCCGAAATTTAAGAAAGAAGGTGCAAAACAGATGGTTGAAATTTGAAACAGTAAGTAATATTATTTTGATAAATAACCGAAATGAATTTGGAAGATATAGAAAAGGATGGAAGACGGTTAAGATATCGGATAGAAGTCTTAAAACCGACAAGCCAACAGACAATTAGACAAATTAGGATCAGGACAGAGGTGTAAAAAAGGAATGGAAATTGTGAATTTTAGACAAAACGTTCATTTACAAACTGGGCAAGAGAGAGAGAAAGAGAGAGAGAGAGAGAGAGAGAGAGAGCGAGAGAGAGATGGAGAGAGAGAGATAGAGAGAGAGAGAGATAGAGAGAAAGAGAGAGAATATTCATGTACAAATCCAAATCCAGTGTGACATACAAGGAATGAAAAAGTCATTTTAGAGAGTAAAAAAATGACACTTGAAATGCATTTTTTACAAGGGTTCTTAAATTTTATGCAGACTTTTCAGCCACGGACACCTCGTTTTCTGTTTGTGAATGAGTGATCTTTATTTCAGATCAATGATCTTCCCATGATCCTTCCTGAGCTTTGGTTTTACAGGTTTATGTAGGGGTTTTCTCCAGATGAAGGCAGATCAGTCGGCGATGAGTCTAAAGTCTCTTTATAAGACATAAAACCGCATCAAAATGGACTTAAAGGAACTCTAAACCTCAAAATTTGAACTTTTTAACACAAAGAGAGGAAATCGGCATCAAAAAAATGTCCAAGTTACATAAAAAAACACTTTACATGACCCCTTTGCTATATCTGGGACTACTTTCTTTAACTATTCGGCACTGAAACGTTTGCAGTCTGGCTTATATTCTGTTCCCAGAGGCCTTTTCCCCCTCCTTAGGCGCTTAAAGTTAACATGATAGTATGAACTGCAAATTTAGTCCTAAAGAAGACCAAGCAACAACAATTATAACTGAATTTCATTGTTTACTCTGCTTTTTAATGATACATGCTAAGTGCTATGAGCCAGTACAGGGCTGATTTTGCACTGTTTATGGGAACATTTAAAATAATTCAGAGAAATGGCAGTTATCTCCCCTTCAAACCCTTAAGTCCCTAAAGAATAAAACGTCAAAAAATCGTTAACTCCACAGGAAGAAGACTTAATTATGGCGTGTCGCCAAAAGTAGAGGTGCTGAAAAGTCCTCCCTTTTTTTTTATTTTCTTGTCTAGAGTGTAAAGATGCAGTTTTTAATTTTGCAATTATGAAGCATTAAAAATAAATTATCAGTTTTCTTGTTACTGTGCGAGAGAAATCTCAAAATTAGAATGGATTAAGAGTGTAAAGATGACACCTGTGAAAATATTTGGCCCGGCGTCTTATATTATTTTTATTTCCTTTAGTGAATCATCCTCAGCGCCCTTAGAACTCATATCTTTGAAATTTATTCGCTAAAAGACCTTAGAGTAATTATATTATTATTATTATTATTATTATTATTATTATTATTGATGATGATAATAATAATAATAATAATAATAATAATAATAAATAATAATTATAATAATTATAATAACAATAATAATAATAATAATAATAATAATAATAATAATAATAATAATAATAATAATAATAATAATA
>BLXT01004061.1:207715-222746 GCA_019648995.1 Plakobranchus ocellatus | reverse complement strand
TTTTATAAGTGTGTTTTTTTTTCCTGTGCTGAGGCACGGCCGAGTTCATAACATCAATATAAGGTCTGGTGTTATTACCAACTTAGTTTGCTTGAGGAAGGTGACATTTTCATCATGACCATGATCATCAGAGTGATCATCATCATCATCATCATCATCATTCTAAACCTCATTATCGCTGCTACATTCATCGTCATCCTCTTCATCATTATTTTCATCCACATTAATTTTTCTTTCTTTTGTAATGTACACAGGGTACTTCTCATAACTTCTTTTGCTTTTGCTCTGTAGCCTTTGCCACTTTTAATTCGCTAATGACACCGTTTTCTTTTTTCTTGCCAGTAATCATCTCAGGTTTAACTCAAGTCACATTGAAGCATTGTATGTTACTTAGAAAAATACACACGAGAGATAAGACGAACTCAATAAAAGAAAAGAGAATAAACAAAAAAGAAAAGAAACTGGATTTGAATTTAATTTATTGATAGCCTTGTATTAAATCATAAGCATTTAGAATAGTTTAACAGTTGACAAAACCATGCACAAAGTACATATTGTGTATTTGACGGTTTCAACCGACTGTATAATAGTAATAGTTTCTACCATTCACTGGAATATACAATGAAAGCTCTAGGATACTGTCAGAATATTCTTTTGGAAATATTTTGCATGATTGCTTTACAATCTTGTAATATTTTAAAGAAAGATAAAATATGTTAGATCTCAAGTGAGTTAAGTACAAAAAGTCTAAAGCAAAATATAACTGATATAATTATATTGAGATGAGTTTATATACCAATCAGCGACCAACTATCATGACATAGGTTTAACCATCCATCACGTGGCTTTTTACAGCGTGGATTGACAACAAGCGAAACAATTGAAATGAGATGCTAAACTAAAGCATGTTAATGTTTTCACCAATACTGTCCAAATTGTGTGTTTCCAGTGTTTAACACATTCTTGCCAAAGTTTCCTCCCCCAGACTGTAGCCCTACATGAGGTGCAGCAACATCATAGATTGTTCCGCCTCTTGTTCCTGATCTAGCTTTCCCGCCTCCTTTATTGAAACCTGGAATAGAGTTGGAGCTTGTGTAAAATCCGCCGTCGATTCCCAGTGAGCTGGTGCCAAACTGAGGCGAGCCAAGGTTGTTGGCTGCTGAGGAGCTGAAACCAATGTTGGGAGCTCCGCCGCGGCCCCCATTCCTGCCATAGAGGAAAGCAGCATCAGTTCGTCGGCCCAGATTGTTGCCACGGTAACGGGCGTTGAAGTCCCGATTTGCACGATCCCAGTTTTTGGAATTCTGTTGAGAGTTAGCCTGGTTGAAAGTGTCGAATTCTTTGCGAGCGCGGGATTTATCAAAACCATTAGCGACAGCTTTGGCATTATCACGAGCTCTGGCATAAGTGTCGGCTTCGCCATTGTTTGCAGACTGTTGTTTGAAGAGAGCTTCGCCATTGGAGATTTGACGCCCATCGTAATCATCAAATCGTCTTTGGCTGCGGGAGTTTTTGTTGTTTTGATGTAGATCACTGAATCTGGTGCTTGCTTCCTTCTGGGCTGCCTCCTGAGCACCGAAATCATTGTTTCCTCTTTTCCTGTTGTAGTTGAGGCCCTCATTATTGAACCCTCCTTGGTTTTTGTCGTGATAGAACTGTTTCTTACTGCGGATGTTTTGTGTCGAATCTACCTTGTTACTCTTCTGATTGATTCTGTCTAGCTTGGCACGATTGAATTTCCTGTCTGCAGCGTCTAGGTTTGACCGAGATGTGGAGTCGGAGAAGGCGTTGTCTACAGCTTCCCCAGCCTTCTCCGCTTCAGCGTTGTCCCCGTTGTAACCTTGTTGACGAGCGTCTCTGAAGCCCTCGCGCTGATTGGCCCATCGTCCCTGATTGGATTGGTCAGCTTGAATAGAATCTTGCAATCCTTTGTTCCTTAGATACTGGTTTGCTGCGTTGGCTCTCGCCTCAGCTGCGCTGTTAGATATTTGATTCGCTAGATCTCCCTGAATCGCATTCTCTTTGTAAGCGTTTACAATATCACCACCACTTTTCTCTAACCGGCCTTTGATGCCACCTCCACCCGGAGCTCCTAGGGCTGCCACAGTACCAGCCGCGCCTCCTTGTAGACCTACTTTACCATCAAAACCGGCAGTTCCGGGATGAACATCAGTTACACCCTGGGTGTTGTATCCAACGTTGTAGCCACCTCTGGGAACACTTCCAGCTGGGCCATAGCCTCCACCCGTGTTTCCATAACCTGCAGTGTTACCGTATCCTCCACCATAGCCTGCGCCAGCTCCTGCTCGGGGCCCTTGACCTGTCTCGGCTCCACCATAGTACTTGTTGTCGGCAACACCTTTAGTTCCTGCAGCTCTTGCGATCGCGTCTTTGTTATGCAAGCCGTTTTTGGCAGCCAGGTCCTCAGCACCTCTAAAGGCTGTGTCCTTAGCTCTGTCAGCGTTCCAGATTCTATCGTCTCGTTTGTCGAAGAACGTCTTGAAGTCCTCAGCCTTCTTGGCCGCAGCGTCCTGCAGCTTGTCGGCTTTACCGTACTGACTGTTCTGGCCTACTCTCTGTAGAGCGTTCTGCCTGAAGTCCTCGTTATTTACCCTGCGAGACAGATCGTCTGCTCTTCTGAAGGCTTCGTTATCATTGTTGGCCAGGCGGTGGTCGCGCTGTTTTTCTGTGTAAACCTGGACGTTGTTGTTGTCTCTACCAGTCACCTAAGTTAGTGTGAAAAAGGGTAATGAAAAAATTATGTTCATAATATGAGGACATGTGAGCGCTTATAAAGACAGGGACATCATGACTGTTGGGCGAGTTAAATTCTTCATAGCATTACAATATGTGACATCATGGCAAAAAATGTTATGATATAAAGCTGAATTATGTCAGCTGAAGTTCTAGACAAAATATAGGGATACAACCACAATATACATTCAAGGAAAGTTATACTTCTTGCCATATTGTGTTCACGAAGGAAAAAAAATGTTCGTATCCATTAAGATCCTATGTACCGTTTAATAAGCACGCTCAAGTGTTCAAGAACAGGTCAATATTCGTTGGCTTATGCTAGGTTTTAAATTTAAAGTGTTCTTTCCATACCAAAAACTGCAAAGAAAATTCGTTATTTTCAATATTTATGGAGCAAGCTCTGAAATGTCATCGTATAAATAAAAACAAAAATAAATTTTCCTTTTTATTTAATAACCAACAGAGGCTAAAAATTATATATATATAAAAAAAACAGAAGCCTAGCTTTCTGCTTAGATTCTTAAACAATGTCTTTTCCCTCTAAAACTGAAACAGTTTTTGAGCCTCATATATGAAAAAATCAGTCTATAAACCAAGCCCACCACGACAGCTTTTAACCCTTAAATCGCACCAACCTCTTTATAACCTCCTCGCTCATTAGCAGCCTGGTCGAAATCTTTGTCAAAGTTGTAGTCGATGTTTTCAAATCCCAAATTGCCGTTGGTGAAAGCAGTCTTCCTCACGCCCAGGGCTTTGGCTCCATCGTTAGCGACCAGGTCTGAACGCGCGATCTCGCCATCAGATCCCAGACCAGAGGCTCGCCGACTCTCCTGGTCATTCTGTCGGCGACTGTCCAGGTTCCATTTTCCCGCCTTCTGGCTGTATTTGTCTCTCTAGAGTCAGGGAATATGATGTAGATCAGAGAGAAAACAGTTTCAATATGAGTCAATCACAGGCAAAGTCACCCATAAGTTTTATTTCCCCGCCCTCTGGCTCTATTTCTCTCTCTAGAGTGAGTGAATGAGGGTGTGGATTGCATTTAGAAAAAGGTAACAGTATGAGACGACAGGCGCAAGAAGTCGAAAGTCACATTTGAGTCTGTATGATTTCACATCTTCAAAGCTGCGTGTCAACCACTAAAAACAATTTAGATGAAGATTTTTATAACTTCATTTTTCATAACTTCAATTCCCATGTAGAGAATGACAGATGAAAAAAAAAAGTATAACATTTTTAGACTTGCAAACTGCGTCTTTTAGTTGCTATCTGAGACTGGTTTTTGTATATAGTCCATAACAAGGTGATTTCAGGCTTTTGGGCTCTCCATCTGGATAGCTATTTGTGATAGGTTTGCGTTGTAATAATGACGACACAACAATTTCGGAGCAGGTGTAATAAAACATTTCTTGCTGTTGGTCTCTTGGTTGCTTGTATTACCACTGTTACTATTTAAATATCTTAAATAACATTTATAGTTTTTATAGTCATTTTTGTAATCCACAATATAACAATTTATTTTTATATGTACCATTGTAATTATATCAATGTCCGTATCATTTTGCTTTTAAGCAAAGCGAATAATTTATAAAGGGACAAATCGTTCTGAAAATGTTATATTGGTCTCTATAAAGAAAGTCCAGTTTCTTTATTTTCGTTTTTCAATATGTGACTCACTTTTCAATGTCAAATATTCAGACAAGCAATCTACAATTGTGATGGCAATGGCCAAATACCCAAAGTAAATCTTCTCAAGGCAAAGTTTAACTTTCTCATGACTTTGAAAAGAATGTATGCAATATTTTTCTCTGGTTACTTCTGATTATTCCAGCTTAAGCACCACAGCAATTTTTTCTATCAAGAAGACAAAGCAGTCAATAACAATTTGATTCGCACAAAGATGAACTTTAAAACTCTCTTTCATTGCGAACAGATCTTCTTACACTTTGAGTCTCATTTATAAATTGGCCCAACTGTTAAGGATATGAACTTGAGACCCAATATAAAAACCAAACAGTACAAACGGTATTAAATAAGGAATATAACAATTCCCAAGGTATAATACATGCTGTGGAAAAACAGACCAGCTTCCTAACAGATTCTTTTTTATTTTCATCTTTTGGAAAATCAAAGAGTAAATTTTACACTTAGGCTATAAACTACGATCTTCTGTAGTGAAGCTATTTCAAAAATTTAACTCAGTTTTAGCAAACCTAATGGCAACTGTGGGTTTGTTTCTGAAGAATGAGCTAAAATATTTTTTCGCATCAAGTTAACTTGAGGAGATGGTAAAAAAGTCTTTCCTCGCCTTAAAAGAAAAAAAAGGAATCTTCAAGCAATCTAACCTATCATGTTGCTTTGAAATGTGCAGATTATACGCTTTGAAAACTAGCCCAAGATTGTACTACCGATTTATCGACTCCATGAAGTGATCCTGCTTTGGGAGTTCCTGTTATTTTTTCTCTTTGGGAGATTGAGAGAAGGTCAGAAACGTTATGCTGAATAGTTATTCTGTAGCTCAGAATTACTAATCTCATAATCTTCCTCTCTACGGCAATAGAAAGAATCATTGCATGGCACCATGCCTTTGATTGGCGCAACGCAATAATGAGCAAAAAGTAATCTTGATTTTTAATAAAAAATACTGATCCATGTTGCATCAATCCCCTCTGACCTTCTCTTGGCCTCTGCTCTCCTCCTGCAGGTTGTTGCTGTCCTTCTCCGCTTCCTGGGCTGCAGCCTGGCGTCTCTGCTGGTCCTGCCTGGCCGCTCCCTGCTCCTGCTGGTTCAGGTCTCTCACATACAGGTCATCACGGCGGTCAGTCCGCTCTTGCTGCTGGTCAAGGATTGTGGACTGGGGTGGGGATGAGGTTGTGGGGAGAGAGATAGGAATTAGACAGTGACAAAGAGAGATGGTTTTCTTATTTGTTCTTTGAAATATTTCTCAAGAAGTCTTACACTCTGAGAATGAGTTTGATATAGTTTAATGATAAATCTTCCTTTTTTCCTCACTCGTTGACAATAAATAAAATCGCTTTCGAAAAAGAAATAATGATCAAAGCTTGATGACAAAAAAAAATCATACTTGTTGAATAATCAGTATATTTACGAAAACTTACTTGAATGGTCCCTCTCTGATAGTCCCCACTGTCGCCAATCTGGCCCGAGACACCAGATCCAAACCCACCCCCTTCGTAAAAGTTGCCACCCCTTGGAGCCCTGCTCCTGCCAATAGTGCTACCGAAAATGTCTTTTCCGCTGCCACCGAAACCACCAAGTCCCACGCCGAACTGACCACTGCCTCTGTGGTTGTGTGATGGCAAGCATAATTTTATCGCCATGCTGATGTTTAAAGTCATTTAACTTATGAACAAAAACGAGAAAACTCATTGTATTGCTTTATGAAATGATATATATCAAAATCAAATCATCCATGGAAGAAATAAAGAAAAAGTCTTAAGATGAATATTTTTGTCTCTGAAATCTGAAATGATACGTTTTAATGTCGTGATGGAAAAAAATCATGGAAAAAAGTATGAAGCATTGCGTTTACAATCTGGTTTAAATTCAGAAAAGAAAATCAATATTTTGCGCTTTCCCAATAACCTTTGAGGGAAATGTTTTAATGTGAAATCAAAGAAATTTATTCTAAACCGTCTCAGCCGTCCCAATGAACATGAAATCTCATTTTAAACTTTTAAATCATCGACGTAGTCTGAAACTGCAAAAAATGAGCAATGCCATTTACTGGATACAAGACATTATAGTATTCCTCTCCAAAGATATTGAGGGTTTAAATTCTTTAAAAAGCAATAAAACAAATGGGAAAAAATGATATAATTGTTCCTATTAAAAAAAAAAAGTTATTTTGACTTATTGCGACTGGTCCCAAGAAAAAAAAAGCACATGAATATTTTTACCCACATATGAATAAATGAGATCTAAATAATAAATAAAAGTGTTATTTGCACTTCAGCAAGCATCTGATCTTGACATCTTTAGTTATCATTTCCCAATGAACTGTTGTGTCTAACAAGAACATACACGTGTCGTGTCTTCACAGAGTGAGGCAGTTTTAGAATAGTTTACCAATAAAAATAGGTTTCGCGCTTCCTAGAGAGCGATTGTGGACTTTAGTACTCAACATTGAATGACTCTGCCAAAGATTATTATTTAAAAAATCAGGTTGGCAAATTTAAGAAACATGATGGATATATATATATATATATATATATATATATATATATATGTATATATGACTATGTTATGGCACTTTGTTTGACAAGACGACTCATTATATGTTTTCATTACATTTGCATATACCAATACACCGCCTCAACAAAAGATTAAAGTACCAAAAGCTCACCCGTAAGATCCACCACTGGTTCCTCCGAAGACCTGGTCAATAAAGTTTCCACTAAGCTTTCCGCCTTAGGAATCGATCCAAGAGAATCAGATATATTAATCAGTGTTACTGTGAGTACACGAGAATGATACAATTTTTGTAATATAATAATCGTAATTTTTCAAACATAGCTAATAACGATTTTGCTTTGAAGATGATTAAGTAGTTCTTGTAAAAAAATATACTTGGTTATATGTACAATTTTGTAGGAAAGTATCAAGAGGAATTGGGATTTTTTTTTACATAGAAGTGTATCCCTCCTCATTGAGAGCCCTTCCTAAAAAAAACTAAAAATTTCATTGAACTTATAATTATTTTCTAAGTATGTCCAGTTAGAACAAAATTCAATTTCATCAATAAACGATTACAAATTATATATAAGGGAAGTTACTCCCACAAAAAGTGATCCTCTTCTGTTTACTGACCGGAATCAATAGTCCTGGAATTCCCAGAGACAAGATCTCCGGCCTGGGAAGTTGTCACTATAACACACAGCACCGCTAGGATCTGCAATGTGGCAAGGGGCAAGATGAACAGCAATAATTTGATTCATGGCAAGGCAAAGTAACAATTGATTTTGTAGAGAAAAAAAAAAGCCTTCCAGAATTTACATACTTTTTTTAATGTTCAGAATCATAAGATAATTCTATTTAATATTCGTCTAATGTGTTTCATTTCAATAACAGAGAAACCGTTGAAAAATTAGTAGCTAAAATCATTGATGGTATAAAAAGCAAAATAATTGGAATAGATTTTTGCCATTCATCATGAAGATATTGAAAAAATATTAAGAGGTAAAGTCAATAAAATCTGTAAAAGTTGCATATAAGTACGTTTTATCTTTTTAGGAAAGAGGTTGGCTTAAGAATAACCAATCACGTCTCTTTCTCAGTGTCGTTCATTTTGATAATGATATTAAACTTAAAATTACTCGCTCGTCGCACAGAAGTGATCGAGTCGTCAATTTTTTTTCACTTCGATCCATCGATGCCTTGACAAATAGCCATAAAAAGTAAAAGAATGAAGGGTGCTGAAGAGTTTCCGTGTAACTGACCTCAGTTTTGTACTGGATCTTCTAAACAGATAAATATGTGATGGCTCGTACAATGTATTATAAATGTTATTGTAATAAGGCATGTAGGAGTTTCACATTAACTTTCTAATTTGTATTTTGCATCCCCTAAGTTCCTTGCAATATTTATACGGAGACCATTGGTTTTAAATCTCCCTTTTTATTGTGTCATTGACCGTTCCATCATTTTCTTGTGGTCAGAAATGATCATATTCGACTGAGTATCATTTTAAAGCTAAAGAGTTGTTAAAAGTATTTGATTAGATTAACGATAGGATTAATAACTGATACGCTAAAACTTACCCTCATGTTTGCAAATGGCTTACGCCCCAGGCAAACTAAACTAAAATGGCGGGCCCTGAAAAGGGAAGTAACTTGGACCAAAGTTTCAGGAAGGGACCCTCACTGGTTTTATATGCCCAGGTGCACACCGCTTATAACTGACCTAGGGCGAGACTGGCGCAGGAATACATTCTTATAGGGGCGGGGTTTGGCTGTAAGGCATGCTGGTCTTATCGTCTCCTCATAAAGAAACAAAAAGAGGGCGGCCATCTTTGTTGAACTTTTGATAATGCTGAACTTGATGATGCACGTTTTGTTTTCTGATCCAAATAAAAAAAAAGAGAAGAACGCGTGACGTCATACACATTTTGCCGAAATAAAACCAAAACATCAAGATTGTGAACCGTATTAACACAACATAAGATTCGATGAAGTGGATAAAAGATTAAAAATAAAAGCAAACTCCTAGCCAACGCATCGAGGGATATTTTTTTAAGAATTCGAAACAAAACTACAATGGCAGAAATATGAGCATTCAGTGTATATATCCCAACTAGGCTGCATAAACTGTATCAGTTTAAAGTCACAAACATTTGGAATTATGTTTTATGCAGTTGAAAAATAGACCTGTCAAACATGACAATAGTTTGTGCTTACGATTTTAGCCAGATCGGGTGAGGAAAAATCGGTCAGATTAAAAAATGTAGATTTGAAAGCAATAATAAAAGAGTAATACTTTTTAAAGAATGTTTAGTATTTGGCATTTGATATAAATAGATGGTTTCTTGACATATAATATCACATTATCAACAATGTTAGTACTATTCTCACTATCACCTTCATTGTCGTCGACTTCCTCTTTCTTCTCCTCCTCTCCTTATCATCATCATCATAATAATGATTGTTTTTGAGTTATTTTCATGATAATTGTATAACAAAAGAACTTTTTTTTTTCACATAACTTGTCTCTGTTCATTGAAATTTAAAATTGTTCGCCTACACATGTGTGTGTGTGTTTTTTTTATTTTTTTTTAATTTCCACATCATATGGTCGACAAAAAAAGCACTTAATGTTTTATTCCGCTCTAGATAAAGCCTTCCTTTTGTTAGAAATTACAGCATGGCAATTCACCACACGATGTCGATAAACTTATCGATTTGTGCAAGAGCATAGTAAAGATACCGATTAGTAGTTCCTTTTTTTAACTACATTTATTTGATTTAGACCAAAGCGCATTCATCAATATGCCCTAGTTTAATGGAAAAATACTAAGTGAAAAATAAACAGTCATTAAGGTTCTGTTGATAACTAAGCCTGGTCTGCAAAGAATCGAGCACCACTCTGTCAATTAAAAAAAAAATAAGAAGCAGATTCCCGACATGGTTCTCTGTGTGTTTCAAACAGGCGGGTCCATACTATGCAACAGAAACAGTAAATTAATATTGTGGAATTTATCAATATAGAGTGTTCTTATTTTTGGCGCGCGGAGCGAAGTAGCTTTCTGTTGTTTTGGGGTTTTTGACATTGGCTAATTTTATGACCTTTAATGGAATACTTTTCAGATAATAGACAAGATACAGCGTTCTTGTTACGGCCAAAATATTACATATAGGTTCTTTATGATTGAGTTTGTTGTTCTCCATAACCCAAAAGAAAATCACGTCTCCTCCTATCTAGTAGCTTTGTTAACATTACGTTACATTATGTCAATACTATGATCTGTGAGCTTCTCCCTCCAGAACACCCTGCACGTTCTGAGTGACATTTACTTTCCTTCGAAATATTCTTTTTTAATAAAGACTAAAGATGATGTAAATTTGGTCCCATGTTTTTTTGTTTTTTTTTGATATGCAATCAATTAAAGTGAACATCATCATACGTGTTCAGATGCTATCACATGGCCAAGGGCAATCTCATAAGGTTAAGCATAGAATAATAGACCTTTATTCAAAGCATTATAATGTAGCTTAAGACTAGGTCATAACGGCTAGTCATATGAAGAATAAATGGAAAAAATAAACAGCATGCAATGTTAGATATAGACAGGAGTCCAAGGTTTCAGGCTGGTAAATCAGTCTATGCGATTCGATAAAGACATGAGCCTCAGGTCATAGGCCCGCTATAAAAGTATATTGTTGGATATACATGTGAGACTGTTAAACAGACTGTACAGAATCCACTTGTCTTTCGTCTTTGTTAATTTGATTCTCTCTCCTCAGGTAAGTCTCCCGTTATTGTATTACTTAGTCCGTACAATCATGAACCCTAGCACTCATTCTAACTTTTAACTCACTAGGGCCAAAGTGGTGGATGGTTTATCAATTCTGTTTAATATCAAGAGATTTGACCGTTGACATTTGAATTTTTTACGCAGTGGAAATTTGCTTGTACTACCTATATTATATTTCATAGTCATGGGTAAGGCGTTTAAATCAGCGCCAACAAATATTTAGAACCCCAACTTTTCTAGCCTCTGTTTTGATTCTCTTGTAATTATAATGAAAATTGATTTATCATTTTATCTGTATGTGTTTTCAAAGTAGAAATCTTTTCCAGATTTTTTTTTATTTATTATAGATGTTAACAATGTCGGTCAAAATTAAAGAACAACATAACTTACACAATGAGATCAAGTGTTAATGTAGTGAGAGCATACTCATGATAAAGAAAAACTGTATGTGTGCAAGGGGAGTGAGGAGAGGAGGCGGCGAAAAAGGGCAGTAAAGATGAATGAACAATAGCACAAGACTTTAACTGAATCCATACGATTGCTTTGCTTCCCCGTACACTACGGTGAGGATGTCAAAGAAAACTACCTCTAAAGATTAAAAATTGTCAGTCGATCTTTATTGGTTATAATTATTTTATTTCTTTTTTTTTTCATCTAAAAAATGTGCGGCTGCATGAAGGAAAAGAAAAAGCGAACACATATTTTAAAATAAGACGTATTATTTATGTTTGTCTTGATCATACAGATGCTTCATTTTGAGACCATACGATGTCTTTTGTACACATTACAATAGTCATAATCTGTCTCAATCTGTAAGTGTTACAGATATCTATCATAACAATATTTGTTACATTTTTTTTTTGTGGGAACAGAAAACAAACTTTTGAAGGTGAAGCAAATTGAAGAACTGTTACAAACATTTAAGAAGCGGATTCGATTTAAGATAGGTAAGATTGTATTATTGATCATTAATTAGGGCATGCTTGTCAGCTAAGATACATTTTTTCTCGACACTAGAGGCTTTGGCGGCCACAGAGCTGTCAAACCAACCATGAGATATGTAAGGACACTTTTTGTCTCTCGAATTAAGCCCACCATGGACACCATGGCGTGGCGGACGTCTTTAATCCTAGGATCACATTATTACGAACGGGCAATATGCTCAGAAATTAAAACAGTGATATTGGATATAACGATATCAAATGCAAAGGCCATTGTGAAAAACAACAACAACAACAACAACAACAACAACAACATCATCAACAACAACAACAAAACGCCCCTTTTTTATCTTTGAATAATTTTTTGGCCCGCACCTAAAGAAAGTGATCTCAGGTTTTTGGGTCTCTGTTTGATTAAGGCGAATGCGAACTCACGACAAAATGTCCATTGCAGAACTCAGGTTGGGGATGGCAGGATGTTGCTAGCCATTGTGCCATATATTTTTAAACAATGAATCATCATGACAACAATGTAATAAATATTTATAAAAATGATTCGAGTACAATAAATGAAGGTATCGTTTTATAAAAAAAATTGTTTGAAAGCTTTTTTTTTTTTATGAATTGTTTTAAAAAGAGAAATAAAACTTGACAGTTCCACCAATAGTTTTGAAGTTGCTTGTAGCTTGTGAGGTATGAAAGATATAAACCTGGGCTAGGGAAAAATTATGCCAATAACTTTTTTTCCTAGGCTAAATTCCCATTACATTTGAACAAATTTGTTTTTCATCTCCTAGTTTACGAGGGGTTTGGCTCCAGCTATTTATGCAGATGTTTAAAGTAGTCGCCTCTAAGACTGTGACGTGATGAGATCAATAGAAATATGCTACTTTGAAAAGGCGGAAAATTGAATTGGCTTGGGGGTGCACCCCATTGAAACAAAATAAAAAAAAAAGTAAAAATCATGCAGAGTCTTTAGAAAATAAATCTAAATAAATAACATGACTGGTGTTTCACATTATTGAGATGTATGACGAAATAAGGACAAACTAAAAGGAAAAAAAAAGTGTGACAGACTCCTCAGATATTCGCCATAGGTGCCACAATTTTTAAGGCATTTCAAAGATCATAAAAAAAAAGAAAAAGGAAATGGGTTATCTCTTTGTCACGCTTTGATAGAAGCTGTTGAATTTAATGACGGTGGCGAAATATCTGTCAGAGATCTCTCTCGAATTGTGGGAAAAATGGCCCGTTAACTTCCGCTATTGCACCATGGGTGGGAGAATCAACCTGCCAATCAAAATAGCTGTTTCCTTTTCGACTGCCCTAGATTTGTGGGAAAAATGAACCCTTTGAAATATTGGAATGCAAAAGAGAGAAGAAGAATTTGTCGTTTCATTGTCAAATTTGATCTAGCTGTCGTTGCGGAGAAGCCAATTTGACTAGCCGGGTTTTCTTTTTTTTTTTTTTCAATATTGTTCTTGCCTTCTGTCTCTTGGTAGCGCACCTTTTATTGGTCGACAATAGCTCCTCCCTCTTATGATGCTACAACTCTGGAGATTAATTTTCCACAGGGGGTGGAGTCTCCAGCTTTAGCCACGCCTTGAGCTTTTCTAACCATTCAAGACAGATTTTATCTTGTACATATTAATTTCCTACACACAGGTTGGAGGAAGCACATTATTTAAAACTCTATTATATCTTCAACTTTTAGTGCACATCTTTTTTGTCCGTTTTTCTCTTGATGTTGATTTTTATGTATTTTTTATTTTAGTTATAATTATTATTTTTTTAGTATTTGCTACTCCAATAAGAAATTAGTGTATTAAAAAGAATGCCTTTTTACTGCGTTGCAGTTTTAATTTTTTTCTCTCCTGTGCGCAATCCTCAACGCTCTGCCATTTGTTTTCATGTAAATACTTGCCTAACTTACCCTTGCTCTATATCCCTCTGGTTTTTTTTTTCTTCCGTTTTTGTCTGTCTGTCTTTACGTCTGCCTACATTTTTCCCTTTTTCTCCGTTCCTTTGCTCATTTCACTTTCTTAGTCACACTTTCTCTCTCTCCTTCTCTCTCTCCTTCTCTCTCTCTCTCTCTCTCTCCCTCTCCCTTTCTCACTCTCTCTTTCCCTTCTGCCCCCCTGTGAAGAGGAGACAAGAGTTGGATTGGTGTCTAATATGGTTTAAACAATTAAATCCGATTAATGTCGAAAAGTTTGATGATTTTTAAAAATTAAGCTCACCTAAATCTTTATGGACAAAACAAAAACATTCATCTTTTGTGGATTTTATTGGTACCCACAATAAGATGTATACTCGTTATATGGTTGCTCTTAACTCCTTCATAAAAAGGTGATGTTTGTGGAGAATGTAATATAAGCTGTATAAAGATTATGTTCCAATCTGTTGCCCAATCTTTATAATTCGGTGGATGGTATGCCTATATTAATTTCCTGGACCATTGCTGGAATTTCACGTTCTTCGTTTAAATTTAACTAAACTTCAACTTTTCGATTTGATTAGCATTGCCATTTGCGAGATGCATGAAAATTCATTTATTTATGTTTGTTTTTAAGAATTCTCTCAATCATTTTCATTCTACATTTTCTATCTCTTGTCAATTTTTTTTCTTGTTATACGTAATGTTGTGTTTTGAAATGTATGTGCATAATTTTGGTCAATGGTATATTATATGTTTTCATTATGCCTTGCAAGAAAATACAATTGCGAAAAACAGGATATACACTTGCTCGGTCAGACAGCCATTTCCAATTGTTGCAAATGCAATAATTTTGAAAATATTAAATTATAGTGACTTAAGATGTACAAAAAAAAAAAAAGAAAAAAAAAACTATTTATGATACATAATGTTTTTGTAGTGTTTAATCAGCGAATTTCTGAAAAAAACGCAATGGACCAATCAAAGAGAAAGAAATGATGATAAAAAAAAACCCAGTAAAAGAGAAGTTTAAGTGGACAATTTCATTTCATTTAGCATGACATGTACAGGTTTTTGTTTTTGGTGTGTTATTTTAAAACGTTCTTCATCAAAGAATTAATATGAATTTAATATTGCTTAATTATTTTTTGTTGTTGTTGTATTTCGTTTCAATGGTCCACGATATTCTCTTGAAATAATTCGTATTGCTCTGATATAAAAATATGTATTTTAAATGTACTTTATCTCCTGAATAATGCAAGACTTGTGTCTGTAGCTATCACTAGGATAATTATATCAAGGTCCATGCCTTTCCCTGTTCACCATAAATATCGTCAGTTGCAGTGGTAATAATAAATTCATCATCATCTTTGTCCTCCTCCTCCTCCTCCTCCTCCTCCCCCTCCTCCT
>BLXT01004061.1:46532-61295 GCA_019648995.1 Plakobranchus ocellatus | reverse complement strand
TTTTTTTTTTTTTTTTTTTTTAGTTTATGGTTTGTTTTCCACAACAAGTTGAGCTCACGCTTCCAGGTCTTCCTTCAGGCCAGGGCATCGGTTGCACAGAAAGGTCCCTGAAGATCTTCGAATGGATGCGCTATCTACCGTGGCACCAACAACCCCCAGTGTTGAACAAATGGGGATAGGGGTATATTGTGAATGATTTATTTGCTCTTGATTCACTTTAATTTCGCTTTTGATTTCTTTATCCACTTAGATCTTGATTTGTGTGGTGAGGATTGGCTCTATCACAAGCATACTTCCACCTGCATCAGACTATTCAGAACACGGAAATATTTCTCCGCTGCTAAAGGTTCCTGTGAGAGCTACATGGGCGGGCCGTCGGGGAAGGAAGCTGGCTGGCTGGTCGGCATACATGACTATGAAACAGATAAGTTTGTGCAAAGCTTGTTAAAAACAAGAGAGATAGCCTTCTTCGGCCTTGCTTACGGAGACAATCAATACACGTGGGTGGACAAGATTTCGCTTGTTAATCATTATAGCAACTGGCGGAGAGGACATCCAAAAACTACTTATTATGGTCATCTTTGTGAATATGTAGTAGTTACACAATATGGTTGGGAAAGTTTGTATAACAACAGTACACGTTTCTATGTATGTCAAAAGCATCCAGCATTCTCACAACCAATTATGACCTGTGAGCCTGCAGAGGAGGGTAAAACTTTCCCACCGCTTTCTTGCAGTTATCCTGTGGATAATGTGGTCGGAGACTTCGTCGTATCAATGATTGCAAACCACGCGGCTACTGATGAGCTATCTCTTAATGTAGAATGTAGCAATGACAGGCGGTGCAGATCCACAGATAATTTCCTCTCTGGACGTATCTTTGAAAATAAGAGCGAGGAAATGATTATCACCGAGTTAACCATCAACAAAGCGGTCTCCAAGAGCCATGATGGATCCCAGTTGACGTGTGAATACAAGTTTATCAATACAGAAAACACTGCTCTTCTAGATAGCTGCACCATAGAGGTCTATAGAAGCCCACCTACCGTCAACTGCAGCTATTCTTTCCCCAACACCGGCGGTGTTCTGGTGATATGTCAAAGTCTAGGTGCGTACCCAAAACCGTCAAGTGAATGGGTGCACTACATCGACAAAGAAAGAAGAGAGAAAGTGACGCGGAGCGGTAGTTACCAGAGACGACAAGAGGGTGGAGAGTTGGTGTTCGATTCAAAATTTGAATACCACATCAAACATGTTCCTCAAGGAGACCATCACATTGAAATATCGATAGTCCCTGGTTTGGCGTTTTCAAACAATGAAACCAAACAGAGAGCATCTCAGAAAGTCTTAGTGGACTTTACAATTAATTTACCACAGCAAGCTCCAGCCTTTTCTACCCAAGATAGACCAGACATCATACTGAATCAGCTGACCGTTAGTGAAGACCAGATTATCACTCTGGTCTGTAAAGTAGAAGGAGGCAGCCCTCCAGTAAGTAGCGTTAGTATCTGGTGTGACTATGCTGTCCAGGATTCCTCAGGAAAGAATAGATGGGTTTCTGCAGGCCAGCAAGTGCAAGTCGTCCTGCCTATAACACGGACTATGGACCAGAAGATGTGTACATGCAATGGCAATCATGTCTCCGGGATGTACACCAAGCAAACATCTGTTACATTGAATGTCTTGTATGCTGCAGAGATCATAGATTTTACAGTAAACGGAATGGAAAGTCTTGAAATATCTGAAAAAAGAAATGCGAATTTTAGATGTTCCGCACATGCGAATCCGAAACCGCAATTGCAACTTTATCAGTTATACAATGATGGGAGAAGGAAGAAGATGCTGAAACAAACAGTCGGTAACTATGTAGACTATTATATCGTCCAGGCGTCATGTGACACATCAGGGACATACGTGTGTGAGGCTAAGAACAATCTGAGCACGGAAACTAGCGAACGTCGAGTGGATGTCAGGGTGAAATGTCGGCCTCAGCCTTGTAGTGAGAGCTATAGTGATAGAGAGTTTAGTGTTCTGCCTGATACACAGGCAGAAGTTACACTTTGTGTTTATGCCCATCCACAACCAAGCAATGATGTGAGTTTAAGTCCAGACAGAGGAATAAGCTTCGAAAAAAGTTTGTTTACCTTTAAGTTTGAAAACATTAATATTGTAAATACTGAAATTAATCTTGTAATAAACATGTCTTCATCCATAGCAAAGTATGGTAACTTCACAATAAAGTTGTATCAAACTGATAACTGGTATAACATACCTTTCAGCCTTATCCCCTATGAAAAACCGTTATGTCCAGAATCGCTGAATATCGAGCAGGTCGGCAGCAGCTTTGTTGTCTTATCCTGGATACCCGCCCCTGACCGTGGCATCTCACAAACTTTCACAGTGTCTCAGATTGATGCTGGGGGTGCAATTGTGGACAGGATAGATCTTGAAAATGTTGGTCATTCTCATATTTTTTACTACATTAGTAGACTTGACCCTGGCTCTGAATACAGTTTCAATCTAAGTGTTGAAAATGCAGAAGGTGTCACTGAATGTCCACAACTAATGGCCAACGTCAAAACGCTTTCTTTTAATAGCTCTGGTGAGAGACATGTATATGATCGTATGATAGTGATAGCTGCAGTGATCTTTACTCTTGCCATAAAGTGTGCTTTATTATTGTGAGGAAGAAGAGGGGGATCATGAAGCCGCAGAGAAAAAGCCTGTCTGCACCTCTTACTCTTGAAGAAGATAAAAAGAGAAGGGAAACGACCGAAAGCAAGTCCAGTATGCCACTCAACTAACAGCGGGACAGAGCTGCTAATGCCTGTAAGGAATGCTTGCTATATTGAGATGAGAGCCAGAAACTGTGACAAAGAGGTGAATGGTCTGTTAAATGTTTCTGTAACAAATATTCACGTTGAGCATACGGACCGTACACCTCAGACTTCCAATGATGGCGATGCAGGCTACTTTGAAATGCGAGACTTTCGTTTGGACGACTGCTTCCAGGATCAATCAAAGGTTGCTATAGAGAACATAAACTGTGAAAGCCGGACCATGAAGGGAGAACACAAACGAATAAGCATTATTGGCGGGGGAATTGAATGTACCCGTGAACCGTCCATCAAAGATAGTTACACAGGAGGTTCCCGCGAAGAATGTGCCGATACTTCGGTCAAAAAACAATTTGCTCATGCCATTTCCGACGGAGAATATGCCAATGCCATGCCTTTACGCAATGTCTCTCATCTCTGTAAGAACTGTGTTGATGCAAGTGTCAATAAAGACTGCCATACCTATGAAAATAAGAATATGACTGCGATGTTGCTAGTTCTCCCAATTCTTATGAGCTATTTATGTAAAAAAAACAGTAAATAAGAAACTCATTCAATTTGATGGTACAGAGAAACAAAAATTAATACCTTGTGTGTCTCACCTGACACAGTCTACTTAGACCGGTGAAACTGAGGAAATGTAATTTGATTACGGTCTTGGACATTTGGCCATTCGCTTAAAGATTCATGGTCTCTCATTTGGTAATTTGAGCCATTCCAATGTTTTTAGTTATGTTATTATATCATCTTTACTCTGCATCTTGAATCAAAACTATGTATACAATTTTTATTAATAGAAGCATTGAAGAAAGGGTGGAGCACGTATACAACGTTTACATATCATATTCGTATAGAACCCAAAGATCATATACGAAATGTAACACTGTAGACGTGGACGCAAATAATTGATGAATATACTAATCTTATAATAGTGCTGCCTATGAGGCCGGTAAAAGAATTCATTATGACGTTTGAAGTGAAAGAAAAAGCAATTCTTGATAATATTGTAATAGCTTGTGAATCACTTTACTTAAACTTATGTCTAAGAAAGTTAAGTCTGAATGATATATATCTAGTGGTATTTTGACTTTTTAAGAAGAACTTTGCTTGTTTTTTTTTTAATCGAGAAAGAAATGACTAAAATATGAAGACATTTTTAATGCTAAAGTAAGTTAATAAAAATTTACCTTAGCATATCGCTTAAACTTTTTTGAAAGCTTCAATGTTGTGATGAAACATGTCATAGTAAGTCATGATTTGTTTGATATTCTGGGCAATTTATACTCGAATATCCCATGAAGAATTTTTTAAAGTAAAAAGAAAATAAGAAAGGAACGGAACATTATTAGCAGGCGAGGCTATCTAAGGCTGCGGTAATCTTACCCCATCTATTCTCCTTTACTTGATTCCTCATAATTTTGCCAGGTCTTCTTATTTTCTTTTTTAACTTTACTGTTAATTCCAAAAATAATATTTTTCATACTTGTCTTTTTTATAACTCGTCAACCGATACCCAAAAGTGACTGATTAAATAATATATCAGTGTACTTGCAAAATGTTTGAATTAATTAAGCGAACTGTATTGTAAGTTCATTTAGAATATTACGCGAAGATTTTGCACAATCACGGATGATTTATGTCAGCTACTTCAAAAGTTGTTTTTTCCGCACTGGTCTTTATCCTTGCCATGATGTTGTGATTATAGGAATCCAGAATCTATTCGCTATGAAGTAGAAGGTCACTAGATGGAATCGGGACCGAAGAACTTATCATGAAACTTCCACATCCATACCTGCCCCAAGCCTGCTTCTCAGTCCCCTTCATATTAAGAAAAAACCAAAACATGATGTCTTCTGATCCGTATTGATTCACTCGCATTCACATATGCTCTTAACATCCACGTTTTTTGAGAGGAAAAAATAATTCAAGTTCCTCGTTGAGTATAATATTCCACGTCTTTTACAGTTCATTTTCTTCGATCACTTTTAAACGCAAAGAATGGTTAGTCAATCAAAATTCTACTTTTGTCATTTTGAGTCAAAAGACGCAATTTATTTAACGTTGACTTAAATGGAAATGTCAAATAATTCTCAAATTGTTCAGTGATGCCCTTTTCAGTGGGAAAAACGAAAAGTTCCAGAACATTCCAGAACACCCCCCCCNNNTTCCTCCCCTCCCCCCCTCACACACACCCCGAAAAAAAAAATTAGGTTCCTCTCCACTCCCCAAAACACCAACTCCACCCTCACAAAGTAAGCATTATCTGTGTTTTGAGAGAAATCAAATCTTATTCTCTTCATTTGTCACTATTATCACACCACAAAATTTATCACTAAGACATCAAGTTTGAAAACCCATCCATGAGAGGATAATTTTACCGCTATCTTGTTTTTATTATCTTTACATGTATTGGTATTCAAGAACATTTCTCTGTGTTTTTTTTTTTTTTTTTTTTTTTGTTTGTAAATTTTCAATCGATGACAAGAGGTCAAAAACTGATCAGCAAACAGATGGTCATGCTCCCATAATATTCTTATTAAGCGGCGTGCATTGTTAGGTTGATTATCTAGACGAATACATGAGGAGGTGTTTCAAGAGAAAAGGTACGAAGCAGAGTAAAGAGCTGTCATCATCAATAATATCGAACGTAAAAATTGATATGGTGTAAACTTCATATTTCTGCATTATTTTTTCCTGCTGGACAGAGGTCAGAAATGTTGCAAATCTTAAGCAGTTTATTAAATCAACTCTTGTCTCGACGGGTACGATCGTGTATATGTTACTGAACAATTTTATGGCGCACACAATTTATTTTCTAATGTATATTTGTATTTACATGTTTGATTCATATTTCTTATATTGTCACTTTTAGCACTGCATGCATATCATTTTTATGTACCATTTAATTAAAAATTTTTGTCACGGACAGAAGACTTAGTTGTACCATAATAAGTATTTACAGATTTCTCTTTACACACAATCATATTTATATTATTGTAAGAATGAATCTTATCTATTTCAGCTGTAGGCTGTCTATTTCCTGCCCGAGACACTAGAGACTTTAAAAATTGGGCAATGAAAATATTGAAAACGACCTTTTTTTGGTTCTAATTACTTGTACCGCTTCAAAGGAATTAACTCAATTACAGGCTTATTCCTTGAATTTGCTCTGACAGTCTAATGATGTTGCTATCTCTAAAGTATTTGGACAAGCCTGGCTGTTCAGCTTTGAGCGCTTTTTCTTTTTTTGTGTGAACAATTATTCAGAACTTTGTGAGTGAATATAAACTATCGGCGTGCATATACTTAAGAGTATTTGAACAGTTTTCAAGTCAGTCTATCTTCCAGCAAGAATCACATCACCTTTATGTCTTTCGATTTCCACTTTTTTTTTCCTTTAAAATTTGAACATGTTTTGCATAACCTAAAGTGGTGATCAGATTGCTTGGAGAATGTACTACTTTTGGCACGTGTAACTTTTGTATTTCTCTGTCTTGAAAAATTATAGTTTTTCTGTTCACATTTGCTATACTACTTTCAGAACTATGACTCATAGAGATATAGGAGCCTTTTTTGGCATGAATTTCGATCATCTTTTTATGCACTCTATCTTTTCCTAGATAATAGTTTTCTCTTTTTTTACAAAATAATTAAAATAATGAAATATATCTGAGTACAAT
Organism: Plakobranchus ocellatus; assembly: GCA_019648995.1. NCBI lineage: Eukaryota > Metazoa > Mollusca > Gastropoda > Plakobranchidae > Plakobranchus > Plakobranchus ocellatus. The sequence continues at coordinate 54,778 of BLXT01004061.1, read as the reverse complement.
TGTATAGACTCATTATGCTAGGTTTAAACTATATCGCTTTAATCTTGTTTTTTTTTTTCATGTAATGATATTATATCCGTCTTTGGATGAGTAACAGAGTTTCCTCAATAAAACAAAGAAAAATGTCGTTTCACTAACGTAAAAATACAGTACGTTTTGTCTAAAACTTCTTTGCACATGTTTCCACCAGTCATTTTAATTTCTCACGATAGCTTTATCAAGAAAATTTAAACTGTTGAAAGTCTTGATAATGCTCTTCTAGACGGATTTTTTTTACCTCCATGTATACATTTCTAGTCTATAATCGTGAGCGAAATATTGAGGCACTTTGAGTCGAAGTTTCCCAACTGAACTTTACAATTACTGTACAAATTTTTTCCACTCCTCATGACTCTAAAAGCAAATAATTAAAAAAAGTATAATATGACCTCCGAGCTAGGGGACAGACGGACAACAAAGAAATACTAACTAGAAAACATGACTTTCGGGGGGAAAAAATTACTATTTTTTTTTAATGACTCGCTCTTTTGTTCTATAAAATCTGAGAGCAAGATAACGTAGAGATGTATGCTCAGCTTATTTCAATTTCCCTCTTATTGAAAAAAAATTGTTCGTCTCCAAATTCCTACAAAACTCAAAATCTTAAAGCACTAGACTTTAGACAGTACTGAACATTTTTTTTCCTAAAATTTTTCAAGAAAATGACAGCCCCTCCCAAAAATATATATTTGTGTCCAGATAATAAATTTTTCGCCATGAGCTTCAAAGCAGTTTAGCAGTCGAAATGCATAGTAACTTACCGTTCTGTAAATTTTTTAACTTAAACTTTTTGCTGAAAGTTAATGCCTGATTTATTGTTTGATGCATAAAAGAAAGGAGGTATTATAAAAAGCACGTTGGCAGAGAGTCTTGGCACCAAAAAATGAAAAATAAAAAAAAACAAAAAAACCCCGCCAATATTACTAGATTAAAGATAAATACTAATACATTATTGATTTTGAAATGATAATGTTTAGGATAGTGCAAGTAAGAATAGTAAGCAATATGTATTTTATTAGATACCAACATAGCCTGTTTATGGAAAGAATCTTGATAGAACGTTAACCCGATTTAAGACATCAAATATGGCCAATCAATTTATCGACGTGGTTTGTAAAACCTGTGCAGATTAATTTTTTTTTTATTTTACAACAACATCAACAACAACAAAATACCTTATCGAGTGCCAGGCTGTCGGCATTGTGGACTATAATGATTTCCTTGCTTTTGGAGTTTTACCTCACACATAAGTTTAGTGAGGGCTAAACGGGGCGGTAAACACTAAGGCGATTCCCTTCTTTGTTAGGGCCAGGTGATGAAATCGGTTACGGGCCAGAACTCGATTTCACGCCTTAAGCAGTTAAACCACATTGCGTTTGGAAAACGAAAGGAAAACCAAGTAAATTCGACCTTTTCCAAGGATTACCAACAAATGCTTTGGCGGATGTATCAAGTGCTTATCTAAAGTCAATTTGATCCTTCCATTGGTGTGCGACTGTAAAAAGTGAAAACGCTTACATTTATAACAAATGATCAACCATAACGCTTGCATAACGGTCAATTACATTATGCTAAAACTGTCAGTTAAAATACATATTATGATTAAAGAGTTACCATTTCTCAAAACAGCTACATTGCTCAAGGAGTATAACTGTACAAACGGGCTGCCCCTCTTTGCCAAAACAAATCAAGCTGGAGATTGTGTGCCTTGTTTTTTTTCATTTTTATTTCAACTGCTTTCTTTGTTTTCTTCTCCAAGCTATTTTCTGATGCAATGTCTGAATCCTGGAATTATAGTTGTAGTGCCTCTTTTTTTTTCAATTAAGTTTGTATTGCAAGAGCATTTAACACTCTTTCAAGAACAAAAACAACTACAACAACAAAACTTGATGAAGTGTTAACGCAAAAGTACGTGCAGTGGCAAACCATAAAGATGTCACATAGAGAAATTTTGAGTAGAGCATTATTACAGGAAACAAGCAAACTTTAAATAGAGCATTGTTACGGAAAACAAGAAAGCTTTACGAAAGCGGTTAGAAGAAATCGTTTAAGAAAAGTAAGAAAAGCAATCAGTAGGAAAGTGATAAAGAGGTAGGAATAGGAAACTCTTGGAAAAGAGTAGAGAGGAAGAAAGGCAGCCTTCAAGAAAAGTAATAAACAGGAGGGAAAAGCAACCCTCGGGACAAGTAATTAGGAAGAATAAAATAACTTGCATGAAAAGTAATAAACATGGAGAAGGAAACTTCAGGAACAATAAGAAAGACAAAAAAAAAAAAAAAAAAAAAAATTTAGAATAAGCCACCAGACAACAAACTTTCCAATACAAATATCCGGAATGTCCAAGAACCAAGGCAGCGATAGTACTATCTATTAATAGAGTCATGTATTGATTTTGAAAAGTATATGCTAGAGCTGTTTCGCAGATTTGATTTTCGAGATCAAACTTAAGTTATCGACAGGCTTACTCATTACAAAGGAATCTTTGCAAGTTCCAAGGCAAGTTACAATATTACCTGCGCCACTTCACGCCAAATAATTGGATAGAATAAACGTTTGAGAGCTGACGAGTTAAAAAAAAAACATCAGTAAAACTGTGGAATGATAGTTTGACAATCGGACAGTTGAAAAAGTTAATAAAAATGTGGAATGCTTGATAACTGCCAAGTTAAAAAGTTTGTAAAATTGATTCATTTACAAAAAAGTTCCAAAAATGAATAATTCGAAAGAGGTTAAAGGAATAGTAATGGGGCTATTTTGTGCCGTGTGGCTCATACTGAACTTAATAACAACTTGCAAAATCCAGAGAGGAAAAAATAGTTAGTTTCAACCACAAACTTGGGCCACAGACTGATGACATTTAAAGCTATGCACTCTGCGCTTCATTCTACAAGTCATTTTAGCTTCATGTTTCAACATAATTTATATTATTGGCGTTGTAATCTGGAACAAGAGATATAGTGTTTTAAAAAGACATTATTCAAAAAGTTGCGCTTTTGAGCATACGTCACCGTAAAGTATCTCGCAGAACGGGACACTACGGTTTAGGATGGCCAAGGCTCACCAAATATAACCAAAACATATGTCGGATCCAATGACTTTATCATTTCTTTTATATTAAGATATATCAATTTTCTTTTCTGTCGTACCTTTTGTTTCGTTTTGTTTGCTTTTTTTTCTTCTTTGAGGGGAGAGGAGGTATTAATGGATCTTAGAATTTATTAGATAAATGAAATGTTACCATCAAAAGTAGATGAATACATTTATTTGTTTTCCCTGAAAGTTCAAATGCTTACGCCATTGCACTGATGAGCCGATTACTGGAACAATAACATTATTTATGCCAGTTACGTTTTTCACAAAATGGGTGAGCCGTTCGTATCATGGAATGCATCTCTTCACAAGGAAGAAATTAAATCCAGCAGAGATAAGATTCCTTTCTATTATCGAGTACGGAGTTCCCACCACTAGATCATCATCACGATCTTTTGTTATTGTTGGTGTTGTTATTGTTGCTGCTGTTGTTTTTGTAGTTGTTGTTTTAATTTAAAAAGCACATCCTGCAATTATAGCAGTCCCTCAAAATGAGTCGGTAGCACTTTTGCATGATTGATTTTAAGACAAAACTATTAATTTAAATGGTGAAAACTACTCACCTCGCTTAAGTCTCTGTCGCCACGCTACAGACGTTCTAAACATAGAGATTGGAAACTTTTACTACTTTAATTTTGTATTTTGATTTGATCTCAGTGATGCAGACCCACTATTCGACTCATTATGAGAGACAGTAGAAACAGAAAGAAGGAGAGAAAGAGAGAGAGAGAGAGAGAGAGAGAGAGAGAGAGAGAGAGAGAGAGAGAGAGAGAGAGAGAGAGAGAGAGAGAACTGTGCGCAGTCGCAAATTGCTCGACTGAGTATTTTGTGTTGAACAGAAAAGCTCTTCCACTAATATAGTCTCGTACATCCCAGTTCTCGCTGGCAACTGATGATCAAACCCACTGCTGAAAGGCCCATGCAGATGTCAGGGTAGGTGCACTAACCAACACGCCATGAAGGCCCCCGAAAAGAGGGGGAACATAATGGAGACTGCTATTGCAAGTTTATGTTTTTTTTCTTTTGGCAGAGGCATTCTGTGCGACTGGGATGAAACCTTTGGCAAACCGCCCACATGTTCCATAATATCATTTTATGACAATCGCCCATACCATGACAATCTCGACAACGGTCCCTCATTTCATAAGCTCAATAACGCACATTGTGCAATATAACCTATTTACTATCTGTTGCCTGATTTTTCTTGGCTCTCTCACGTTAGAGCAACTGCTTGCCTATTGTTGTACATTCAACCAGGCCATCTACCGCAGTGTCTGATATTTTCAAATGTTTACACCCCCAGTGAGGAGGTTGAACTCAAGCTGGCGAAGTCAACATCCCTGCAGGTTGAAAGGCAATTTGGTCAACTATTGCCTCACCTGCGCCTCTGAGGATGCTGTAACATGTTTTCATCAATATAAATCTCAGATTTGGCCTATAAATGTTGATTCTAGGGGAAGTGTTGAAACATCAGCCTATAATCTTCTGAGCGAACTCGCCATCAATGGCCAGAAAGAGTCGAAGCTCACAAAGCACTAGCTAAGACTGCAGAAAATAGCTCCAGATATATATATATATTTGTGTGTGTGTATGTGCATATTTTTTCCTTTCATTTTTATAGTTTATCACCGTATATATTCTATCTGAAATTTGTTTGTTGAGGCTGTTGACAACATAGGTAATCTCAGACTTTTGCGCTCCGTCGGACCGGATCTTCACACGATATTGTAGGGACCTAAGTAAGAGTGAAAATACGCTGTGCATTAGAAGTAGTAGTATTTTTTCATGCATTGCAATTTCTTGGCAACTTGAGCATTTGCACTGAACAGCTGCTCCTATATATTTTATATATATACACACACACACATATATATAAATGAAAAAAGAAAAAAAAAATAACAATCAAATCCTGAGGTACTCAATAGCGTACAAAATCAACCCTAGATGTGACATTCAATAAGCAGGCACATTAAAGTATGTTTTTTTTTTTTTTCAAAAGTAAATATCTATTTTTTTCCAACTGCAAAGAAGGGAGAAATCAGAAATAAGTATGGACCCTTTCAATCGTTCTTTGACACTTTTCAGGTTAATTGTTTAAAAAAAGAAACTGTCTTTTCGCATTAATCGCTGCTTTTTTTTTTTTTTTTTTTTAATATTACCTTTTGATTTGGACGTTTTCCAGACTGCATAGCAGCACAAACTCAACAGGAAATAACAGATGATCATCTTCCATTTGTACAAATGATATTACCGAACCGATAAAGCAATAAAACCAACATTTGTAAGGGTTGAAAAAAAAATGTCCTAATAAGAGAATCTGAAAAATGCATCTTATTTCAAAAGACTATCTTGCAACGCGAACAGCGCTATAACCTGTTGGGCATGTAGCGTTTGCGATGGTAATAAAACAGAGAGCAGAGTATTGTACTTAGGTACTATCATACAATCATCTTTATCAAGCGTTATTTTTGCTTTTTTTTTTTTTTACATTTTATTCATTTTTAGCTTTGTTTGTTTTCCACCTTTTGCAGCCACAACTGTTTTATTTTATATAGTCAAAATGGCAGGCATAAAAAAAAAAATACCGAGAATAATGCTTGACCTCTTCTCTTTCACGACCTCACCCTACCTTACAAATGCTTCAAATAATTACAATTCTGCTCGCGAAAACTCATCTACTATCACTCAATGTCTAGTGTTCCCTTCACTAACTTTTTTTTTCTGCATGAGTCACGAGGTTGCAGCTCAGACCACTTGTTTGTGTGTGTGCGTGTGTTTATGTGTTGTGTGTTTATGTGTTTGACTTTTTTTCCTTTTATGCGAGTTTGTCATCAAACAATCAATTTTCAGGGGAGGATTTTTGGTTTTTTTTATTATTTTCATTAGCAGCATTGTGTATTTCATATATGATATTCGTAAAAAATAATATGTATATATATATATATATATATATATATATATATATATATATATATATACAGAGAGAGAGAGAGAGAGAGAGAGAGAGAGAGAGAGAAAGAATATATTTACAACACCAACCTGATATTTGATTTGACCAAATGTCTTTCGACTAGTTCTAATAAATCAGATGTCAGATAAAATACGATTGACAAAGGAAACAACATTCTATAGGCTTTTTCTCTTCTTTACTTTGGCAAGTGTTTTCCACAAAATTAAAAAACCGTAGAGCACGTTCGGATTTAACTTAGCTCTACCCAGTTTTCACTAATGCTGACTTATACGTATCAGGCTGTTTCAATTGTCTAAAAATGTCCCAAACAGGACTTTCGACTCAGACATACTGGTCCCGAGACACATTATCATAACAAGTTTCAATCCTCGCTTTTTTTTGCATTTGTTTGTTTGTTTTCATCTGCATCATGACAAAATACACATCTATAGTTGTCACGCACTATTATAGTCCTCGTCGTGACATTTTAAAAGGTCCAAAGAAAAAAAACACAATTATTTTTTTTTTCTCTTTTTTTAAATTTCTGTTAAGCCTTTTAAGAAACTCATTTCTCCACTCACATTAAAGTTAAGTGCTTTAAGCTTTCTTGTTTACAGATTTGGCTTCGAGCAGTGTTGCAGAACAAACAAAGAAAAAGGAAATCCGCATTTTTTTTTTTTTTTTTTGTTCCTGCTAGAGACATCTCGCCTTTGCTTTGCACTTCTCTGTAGATAATTCAGCCCAAGTGCTTTTTTTCCGTTAGGAATTCCCAGTCCCTGTTTTTATAGGGGAAAAGCAGATCTTTTCAAGCAATTATTAATTTTGGAATGTTTTTCGTCACGAGTGTCCTGTGTTCTTGTTGTACAGTTTTTTCTTTGTGTCTCCGGTTCACATTGTCATAGTTTTATAAGTGGACACTCGAAATTTTAGCTCGAGATCGGGTTTGGCTCTTTTGGAAGGAACAAAGATTCATGCTTTAGGGGTAAAAATAATTTAAGAGCTGAAAAGAGCAAAAGAGCAGAATTAGATATGATGTCTGCTCCACACCATTCGCAATTCAATATGAAAACTGGTTAAACTGTTGCGAAATTCGCCGCGCAAAACCTCCATAAGAGTGTCTCACATTCCATCTAGGGGACGTTCAAATATAATCTTACACCTTGGAGAGGGGGGGGGGGGTCTCTTCTCCTGTAAGAACAGCGTAAGAAGGGGGGGAGGGGGGTCTTGAACCAATCTAATATTACACTTCTGTGAGGGGAAAAAAAAAAGAAAAAAATGACAACATTAAAATAAGACAAAAGGGAAGAGGTAACTATTCTTAACATGCAATCAATAATAAATGAATCAGTCTAACAGTATTTTATCCTTTACATGTTGTTGTTGTTTTTGTTATTATTATTATTATTATTATTCTTATTATTATTATTATTATTATTATTATTATTATTATTATTATTATTAATGTCATGAGTTGTCCACAAAAGCACTTTGACCGTTACACCGATAAAAGAAATAAGTTCAACTACAGTAATTCATATACTGCTCTCTTTTAATCTACAAGATAATCGATTGTTGAATGCTCATCTTGTCACAAAGTAGTAAGCCTAAAGTATGGTTTAAGACTGCGGCAATAAGTCATTGCTTTGGAAATTTATTCAAATTCTTTCGTCATTAGAATATTTACCAACTTGCATTCTCAATAATTACTGAGCAACAAAATGTATCCTTTGGTTATTGACAGTTGTTTAAAAAAGCAACTAGTAGGATGTCTGCTAGTCCTTGTGAGAGTCTTAATAAGTCTTAAGTCCGTGTTCAAATCTTTAAAAAAGCCAGTTGCAAGGTATTTTCTTTCACAATCACTGACGCAGAAATATGCATTAAAAAAAATGTTTTAAGTAGTTTTGTAGCAACAGCATGCATCCTATACTCATTCAAACTTTCAACTTCTCTCGGCTGCTTTCTAATCGTGAGCAGAGGTCTAACCCAGCAGGCGAGAACAACGACCGTGTGTGCATGCGCAATTTCATTATGTCATGTCATAAAACATTTTGAAAAAAACAATTTTTAAACTAAAGTTAATGCTTAGTAAGTTAACACCCCATTGACGATTCTTGTTCTTCTTGTCATTATTGTTATTATATTTCTTACTATAACAGGTCAAAAATGT
>BLXT01004061.1:24768-45058 GCA_019648995.1 Plakobranchus ocellatus | reverse complement strand
GGGGGGGGGGGGGGGGGGAAAGTATAAGACATAAGAGTTTGACCCCGTTACTACTCATGTCTGGATACAAAAACTATTTTCATGATTAAACAGAATTTTCCTTTCCATTAACATATAATTCAAAATGGTTGAATTTGTTAAGAAAAGCTCGGGCAAAAGAAACAATAAAAACTGAACACTGCATTTAATTGTATAATGTGTTTTCTATTGTGATTTCGTTATATCCATGGCCTACTTTTGGAATGTTCATAAGCTTTCGATATATTCTTTTGAAGGACTTTAAAGAGTCCGTTTGATTCATCATTTAAGCACTTGGTACGCTAAAGTCATTAAAAACTGTTTCGATTTTAGATGTAAAATTTGAGATTTTTAATGTATTTAATCTCAGATAAAGGAATGGACACTGTATGTCCCTCAAATGAAACCATTACTTTTCCTTTTGCACCAAACAGTCTAAGCATAAATGGATGCAAGACATTGTTACATAATAACAATAATATAAATAACAGTAACAACAACAACAACAACAACAACAACAACACTAGCAACAACAATGTAATAATAATAATAATAATAATAATAATAATAATAATAATAATAATAATAATAATAATGATAATGATAATGATAATGATAATAANNNNAATAATAATAATAATAATAATAATAATAATAATAATAATAATAATAATAATAATAATAATAATAATAATAATAATAACGACAATCTAATAATCATTGACCTATGCTAAAAAATAATGTACAAGGTCCGGGTAATCTCAAAAACTGCACAACACAGAAACATTGAAACATTGGCAGATAAGTGCGTAAAAATGTACTCGTCATAATAGAGACATTACCTTTTTATTTGTATTTTTAAAAATGATATTTTGTTGAAAAAGGGGAAAGTTTTGCAATAATCTTAAGCGATTGAAACCTGCACATCTTTGAAAGCAAAGGTAAAAAAAGGCATGAAAAATAAATTTGGTGCATAATTGTCTTTTCCACAAATTCTTGTGCGAAATTATAAAAAAAAATATTATAAATGAATTTTATCTTAATAATAATAATAATCATAATTTGACAAAAAATACTAGAACTTATATAGCGCGTATCAAATATAAAAAGTGCTATACGTACTTAGCATTAAAAAAATCAATATATAAAAACGTGAAGAAATTACATACTCATTTGAAACACATTTTTAAAGTTATACATTAAAACATTAACTCGGGCTCATTAGCTATACTGGCTTACATCAGCAGGAAAAGAACAAGAAAATCCATAATGATTCGAGAAAATAAACCAAACAAACATAAATGTGTGTAAGATAAAAGAAAGTTTAAACGAAAAAAAATTGAGAGCGAAGAAAGAGTCCAGAAAAAGAACGGTTGGGAAAATAGAGGCACAGACACGGAGATAGAATGTATCAGTCATGATGCTGGGGGTTTTTTTATGTATAAAATTGTAATCTTAAACGTTGTCATTCTAAATACTTTTGTGTGTTTAGCTATTTAATAAGATTTCATGAATTATTTTAGATATATTATATTTGTTTACCCTTATGATTAAAAAGCATATCTTCATGCAAAAAGAATTATATCAAGCCTTTCAATAACTACAAATAAAGCTTGCGTAATAGTCATGCTCATTGCTTTATCGTAAAGTTATTATATACAGGGCATTATCGAATATGTCTCCTATAAATGAAAAGTTCGAATGTGTAGATCCACGTTTTGTTGAAAATTGATATTCCTTTAGCGCCGTGCAAGAAGCGCAGGTGTACTTGCAAATAAAGTGTCTTTAAAGGTTAGCCGTGCACTCGGCCTATGATAGCGATGTTTTTTCTTTGATTGGGTATGATCGAAAAATAGCTTTCATAATGAAAATTCACATCAAAATTATAGATTGATACAAAATATTAAGAATTTATTCTCAAGGTGATTTAAGTTTTCAATTCCGAAAGTCGACTAGAAAAATATACAAGGAGACATAATCTTCCAAAGGAACTTCACACAGTCATAATGCAACAATGGTTAAAACTTTGTTGAGAATGTTATTAGGGAGAAATTAGTAGATACATGTATAAGGAAACCTTAATAAAATACACCGTTTGATCATGACATTAGCTAATTCAGATTTTAAAAAAGGTAGGGCTTTTTAACAAGGTTATTACTCATAGTCTATCCATAACAAGGTAATATAAGGCTTTCAGGCCTTCCGACAGACCAGGACTCTGGTGGCGGGTGTTGAACCTGCGACATCATAGTCACTGCAGATTGCAGGGTAGATCAAAGAAAAGAATAATATAAATACACAATGAAAGTTTGAAAAACCAAATATAAACCAAAGAGAGTACATGATCAAAGAAAACAGTAATCTTAAATAACGTGTAAATAAAACAAGCCAAAACTTGTTTTTTGTGGGAAATAGCTAATAAAAAAGCAAAAAAAAAAAATGAAACAAAAAATAATAAGCGTGGAAAACAAAGACAATAATACATAAAATTGATTGTCAAACATATTGTAAGAAGAAAAAAAAACAAAGAAGAAAACAAATATTTGCATCTCCATGTGTCATCAGTTTGAAAGTAATATAGCCAAAGTGAAAGGAAACACGATCATTTAAAAAGAAAGACATAGAAAAATTACATTGCATATCAAAAGACAGTCATTATCATACATTCTTCAAGCAATAAGGTCGATATCATCAACTTACAAAGGAAATTCCGTCTTTTGTAAGAAAGGAAAACAGAAAAATGAAAGGTATCAAGATGGCATCAATTTGCTTGAAGTATAAATCACTTGCAAAATCTTCTAGTACCTCAAAGAAATACATACATACATACATAATTAATTATATATATATATATATATATATATATATATATATATATATATATATCATATAGTTCAGTCAAAAGGCCTTGGGTTATTTGCATAATTTAAAAGAAGACTTTTTTTTACGGTTGAACAGAGTGTACATATAATAATTACAGTGGTAGCAGTATTAAAACGACAACGAAATTACAAGGATACTGTTGAAGGTAAACTATTTAATTTGTTTAAATCATTTGCATTTACCACATTTTACATAAGTCGATTCAATAAGGACGAAGTAGTGCAAAGCACAAGTTTTTACAATTTGAGCGTGAATAATCGAAAAAAAAAGGAAACAAAATTGAGTGTGATTGGTATTTCAAAGTCAAGTCAACAGGTCGGGACTCGGAGGTCAAGAGAGGAAAGATTTCCAGACGGTACTAACTTGACACCATGTTGGACCTTCGTTTGAGAGATGTGAAAAAGCGCAACTAGTGAGGGAGAAACAGGCCATCTTAAACATTTTTACTTTCTGTTGAGCCCCGGACTGGGCCCCTCAAAAGAGATGTAATAAGACAGCGTAGATATGAAGGATCTTGCTCTCTGTATCGTTTCTATATTTTCATTTAGTCCTTGCCCAAAAAATTATACAATGTCATCCGTGCTCTCACCAAATAATTAATATTTTGCTCGGATTTAGTGAATTCATGAGCATTTCCGACTGTTTTCTGTAGCAAATTATTTAAGAGACAAACATACTGTCTGTTAGAGCGATCAAAGGAACTGTTCTTGTAACTCAAGAAACTTAATTTATTCTCCGTTATGCTCTATGAATATAAGCCACAATAACTTCATATGTTAGCCTGCGTATGGACAGTCAAGAATATTTTACTTGATTGTCATCCTCAAGGACTTTACTTGTATTAAAGCACAAGCTATTAATTTAATGAGATTCAATACTTATTGAAGGCTTCTGTGATCTACATTTGTTTCTAATTCATGTTTTATCTGTTTGAGGACATCCTTGCCAAACGTACAGCAGATCGTATCTCTACTGTAATCATATCATCTAAGTTTATCCCTTTATGTACGTATATTATGAAATGAACGCCTAGAGTCGCCTAAAGCCTCTAGCTTTTCTGTCGTTTGCAGATTCGTTACTCTGAATCGTGTCATGTCTATTGTGTGACAAAACCTGTTATAACGCTGGCAGTAATAAGATTGCTATGATCCGGAATTTTCGCATTATCTTCTTTAATCAGCTCTTGAGCCTTCATATTTCACTTTTAAGTTCTAAAGGATTTTAAATATTAAATAGATAGCTGATATGGAAGTAAAGAAGATAAAGTCTATGTATTCAATACAAAGATAATACTATGATTGTTAAAAAAGAAATATGTTAATACTGATCAAAGTACAACTTAATTATCTATTCGTCACAAAACAACTTTTGAATACGTCGGCGTAAAAAAATAACACGTGTTTTATACAAAACTAAAAAAAAAGATGCCGATGAAATACAGTAATAGTTATTGTTAAAAATAATACAACAAATCAATAAATGTGCCCATGCGAATGCAATTCAACCTTTGAACATCATACACTGAAATCAATCTTTGTCGAGAAGGAGTTGTTTTAAATTGCTGAATATTTGTAAGGTTTCTATCAAGCGCCCACTGGTCAAGTTTGTTTCTTTGTTTTTTGTTTACAGCTGATTACAACAAGGTGATCTCAGGCTTTCAGGCCATCCGTCAGGCCAGGGCGCCGGTGGCAGGGCTCGAACCCGCGACAGAAGGGTCCCTGCAGATTTCAGGGCGGACTCGCTAGCCACTGTGCCACCAACACCCCGTCTACTGGTCAAGAACAATATAGAAGAGTGAAATAAAATGCATAATTTTTTTTATTATTTATTGTTCAACTGTTCAGTTGACTTCAACTCTTTGCAATTTGTTGCTATATTTTTCTGGAGGTATCTCTTCGTGTAATCGTCCAAATAAGCAACATAACAATACAGCTCGCTTAATGCGAAATTTTGAAAGCACATTGATTTGATTTCTAATCAGTTACTTCTGATTGACGAATTAAAAAACAAAATCAACCACAAACATATTACTCTTGGAATAAACAATGAAGATACAAGGCCAAAAAAAAAAAAATCCGGTAAAATTAGTAGGAATCAGGTAAAGGCGTTTCCATTAGTAAAAGAGATATTTCCGTCGCAATAGGTTTCCTTACTTGCTATTAACTTTGCGTATCTCAGATCATGAATTACATTCATTAAAAGAGACTTTTTTCGTCACGGCATTGATGCTTTAAAAAAGTTTCAGCGATATGCTACGTATATTTTAAAAAAATATTTTAGCATTGAAAGTGTTTTCATATTTAACTCGGTTCTTTTGCGATTCAAAAAAAATTATCAAAGTTCCTTTAGAATAGACATAATATTTATTGATATATATCATTAACATTTAATTTTCGCAGACATAAAGTTAAGGTAACTGACACATCGGTAAAGACATGAATCCCTCAATTTTATCAAGATTTGCTCTTTCTTTAACTAATGTTTCACAAAATGCATCACAATGGATATTTTTACCGCCTCATTAGGCATCATTATCAGTACATCATTGTTTTTTCAACATTTCACATTTTTTTCGCGGCTATTTGCTTAACTTCGTTTACAGAATTAGATTCCATATTTGATTTTTGGGTTGAAATATCATCTAAAAATTACACAAGCATATCCCGCTCTCTTTATAATTCCTATTCTCAAAATTGCATATACTATTGTGTAAAAAAAAAAATATATATATATAGCGCAAAGATATAATAACGTGATAAAAACATTTAAAATTTCGAATTACTAATTTAGAGTGTCCAAGCTCGTGATGTATTATATTTCCACACATTTCACAGTTCATAGTAGTAGACTGTGTCAGTAATTTTAGGTGATACCTAAAAGGTGCTTGGTTTCTCTAGAAAATTACCTTTAAATGTTGTTTCCTTCTTACCATTTTACTGTTTTCTACATTCACAACTAGCAACATCGCACTCCATATTATTGATTTCACTAGCAGTATGCTCTTTATTTACACTTGCTACAGCACATTTCTTTTAAGCTAGTGCATTATTATAATTGATATTCCCCTCGGTATTACTATATTGTGTATAGGCAAAGGCAGTGGCATATTCCTAGTTGGATCCGCCATTAGATCATTGTGTATGGACAATGACACAGGTATATTCTTTGTTGGCACCCGCAGTAGAGCATTAATTAAGTAAAGGAAATGGCATTGGCATATTCCTTGTTATCTCTGGCATTGGTGAATTGTGTGTATGCGACGGCATTGGCATACTCCTTGTTGGAAGTGGTATGAGCACATTGATGTTTGACAATGGTATCGGCGCACTTTTCGCGGGAGCTTCCTGTGCAATTATCATTGATGGCAGTTTGATGTTTACATTCGATTCCCCCGCCAACATTATTTTTTCCTTTGTGTTCTCCCTTCATAATCCCGCTTTCACCGTTCATATTATCGACGGCATCATTTGATTGATCCTGGAAGTGTTTATCACAACGCACGTATCCTGAATCATCACCTCTAGTGGAAGTTTGAGGTGTACGGTCCGTATTCTCAACATGAATATTTGGTATAGAAACATTTAACTGATCCTTCACCTGTTTGTCATAGTTTCTGGCTCTCATCTCAATATAGCCAACATCCCTTGCAGGCATTAGCAGCTCTGTCCTGCTGTTTGCTGAGTGATATACTGGACTTAAAACACTTTCGCTCGTTTTCCTTCTCTTTTGATTATCTTCAAGTGTAAGGGGTGAATTTTGACTTACAGTTAGACTTTGTCTCTGCGGCTTCGTGATACCCTTCTTCCTCTTTACAATAACAATGCACAATACAATGGCGAGAGTAACTGCAATCACTGAGGGTATCGCTATCAGACTATAATATACAGATCTATCCGAAGAGCCATCAAGAGCAGGTGTTTTAACATTGACCATTAGTTGTGGACAATCAGTGATCCCTTGTACATTTTTCACGCTAAGACTAAACCTGAATTCGGAGCCAGGATCAAGATTTGTTATGTTGTGAACAATATTGTGTGGATTTTCAATGTTTTCAACTTCTTCGCTGTCCAAGACTACACCCTCAGGATCCAACTGAGACACAGTGAAAGTCTGTGAGATACCACGGTCAGGGGCGGGTATCCAGGATAAGACAACAAAGGTGCTGCCTACCTGCTCGATATTCAGGGTTTTTGGGCATGACGGTTTTTGATAGGGAACCAGACTGAAAGGTATTTTATACCAGGCATTTGTTTGATACAAAAGGAGTGTATAATTACTACGTTTTGCTATGGATACGGTCATGTTTATCATAACATTACCTTTAGACTTTATAGCATCTGTATATACGAATTTGGTATTGAAAAGGCTATTTTCAAAATTGTTCCCTCCCATTCGTCTCAATCTTATATCGCTATGGGGCTGCGGGTAAGCAAAAATACAAAGTGTAACTTCAGCCTGTGTGTCAGGCAGGACACTGAACTCTCTATCACCGTAACTCTCACTACAAGGCTGAGGTCGACATTTCGCCCGTACACTTACCGTGCGTTCGCTACTCTCTATGCTCAGATTGTTCTTAGCCTCACACACGTATGTCCCCGATGTGTCACATGATGCCTTGAAGATATTGAAGTCTATGTCGTCACCAAACGTTCGGCTCAGCGTATCGCTTTTACTCCCGTCACTGTATGACTGAAAGAGGACTAAGTTGGGTTTTGGATTCCCGCGTGCTGAGCATCTAAATGTTATGGTTTCGCTTTCAGACGCTTCAATATCTCTCTTTTGTCCGTTGATTGTAAAACTCACGACCTCAGCAGCATGTAAGACGTTTAAAGTCACATATGCTTGTTTCCTGTATTGGCCTGACACATGATTGGCGCTGCAATAACATATCTTCTGGTCCATGGCTTGAGATATCGGTAGAGCAGCACTAACCTGCTGACCAGGGGAACTCCAGGTATTCCTTCCTGAAGAATCTTGAACAGTATTAGTACACGAGATTCTGATGTCATATAGTGGCGGGTCGCCTCCCTCAGCCTTACAGACAAGAGTTATGGTATGGCCTGAGTTCACTGTTAGTCTGTCCTGTATAATGTCCCACCTGTTTCCATTATAAAAGAGAGGAGGCTGATTCGGTACGGAGATAGAAAATTCCACAGTTGTCCTCACTGATGCCATTCGGCGTTTCTCCTGGTTAACAAAAGGAACATCTGGATAAACTGTCACCTTTATTGTGTGCTGACCCGGCATAGCCTTCGCTTCGCCATTAATTTGAGTTTTAAACTTGGACTTGTACATGGTCAATCCAGCTTGTGTGTAAGCTTCGTGCTTAGCTTGAAGCTGCAGATTAGATTGTTTTTCATTGTTGATGAAATGAAGCCAAGTGCTTCCTGCTTTAGGATACACGCCATGAACATCACATGTTATTGTGAAACCATCACTCACTGTATAGTTAAAGCTGCAAGCGGGACTTTGGGGAACTACATAGGTGCGCATGATGCAGTCTGTAAACAGCACCAATTCAGGTGACCTGTCATACTTGTATTTACTAAACCATTTTTGTCCGTCATCACTTCTATTAACTAACCGGTCTAACATGAATGTGGCCGTCAATGTCTTTCCTCCATTGTCCTCCGAGATTGTGCCCGACAAATTATTAGTAAAATTTAAGCAGTTCAAAGGCGTGCAATACAGTGCGGGGTATTTTCCGTATGCTTCAATCTCGACACGAGTATAGAAAATGACCGCAGGTGTCTGTTATTAGATAGTTACGAACCACTAGATGAACAGACACAATCAGTGTCCGGCCGCCTGTGTTAGGGCATAATGAGTTTGCTCATGTGAGTTTGTGTGAATGTAGTTGCTTGGTGTTTTTGTCCAGTTTAACCGGTTTGTAATTTCATTGTGAGAGCCAATGCTGTGTTGTGTTGAGTTGTCCTAGGTTGTGAGTCCCATGATTGCCGGTCCTGATTGGTGTGTCCTTGTTGTGTAGTGAGAGTGAATAGTGTTATGTTATTAACGTTGAATGTTAATGTTCGCGAATTTAGTCAGTTGTATTTTTGCTGTGCAATAATACCTTGGAGATCTAAATTTTTAAGATGAGCATACTATGCTCCTTTTTACTGGTTGTTATACCGCCCTGGAGGAGGGTTGCCTCAATTTTATTCTTGTGAAGTAAGAAACGTAGTTTTTTTTTTATTTTTGCTCAATTTTAAGGAGTTTGGATCTGATAATTGAAGTTTAAGTTGTATAAGTTATAAAACATAAGCAGATTTTTCTGATATTTAAAGTAGAAATATCTGAGAAATGACCTGCATATTCGGTGTTTAGAGAGATTGATATCATTGAAGTTGTACTAGGAGATGAAGAAGGATAAAATTATAAAATTGTATTCTGAGATGAACTATTGTCAGATTTTCTTCAAGAAAATCCTAACTTATTTATGGCACCCTCGCGCCTCCTTTAGTTTTTAATTCTTTTTAAGTTTTATAAGCTTGATAATAATAACACAACCCTATTTAGACCTGGAACTATCGGGTGATGATATAAAACAAGTGCTATTTTAAGTGTTCTCGAACTTTCGAGCAGCCCTACACTGCTGATATTGCTGATCCTGATATTGCTGATACGGAATTTGCTGGTCCTGATGCTGCTGAGCCTATTGCTGTTGCCGTTCGTGTGCTGCTGTTCCGGTTCCTGGCGTATCCTGAGCCACTGGTCCTTCCTGGTCAGTGCGTGACCCGTATGCTGTGCTGACATCTCGTCCTAATACCTGTCAGCTTCACATCATTGGATTTTCTGCGTATTCTGTCTAAGTTACGCCCGTCAACTCCACGTCGTTGGACATATTCAATTTGTCGTCATTGGACTTTAACTGAACTGGTTTCCTTTTATAATTATTATTATTATTATTATTATTATTATTATTATTATTATTATTATTATTATTATTATTATTACTTTAATATGCTGCTTGACATTAGTGAGTGTTGTACATCAATGTTTTGTTGCTGTTTTAATGTTATCGTCTGTACATAGTGTTAATGAAATGTAGCTTTGTAGCTTCTTTCTTTTCAACCTGTTTTTTTTCTATCTTCCTTTTTTTTGTCGTTCCTCTCCTTAGTCGTTTGCTGTTGATTTGTTTAAATCCCTTACTTGTAGTTTCGGCACGCAGCGTGACGGCCCTTGGCGTTTGGGGGTCGTAACAGCCGGTATTCTTCCGTATCGGGAGGCTGTCTGTAACTGGCCCTTGCACCAAGTTGTTACAGGCATAGAAGATAAATATATGTGTAAGGAATTTGTTGTTGTTAGTGTTGTTTGTTTGTTTTCGTGGGGCTCCTTTTTTCTGGCTAAACAAAATATTCATATCGTCACAATAGGCCCGTGAGCCAGACCGTTATAGCACAGCTGGTTTATTTATCCAGAAGCGTTAATACAGTCAGGCATAAAAGAGTAACACCTAAGACAACCCGCGGCAACGGCAGTATAAATTAATAGGAAATCCAGAGTGCAAACGCCACTTATTTCTATGCTAGAGATTTAAGTCGGCCACGAGTATTGAAAACCCTCATTATCTAAAACGTCTTTTTTAAAACTAAGATGTCATCTTCATTCAGCACGGTTTTTAGGGCTACCTTCAACCTATCACCGTCTATCTGCTGTATGCCACTTGTTATGTCACCTATAGCATACAATGTGCCTCAAGTTGAATTTAGTTAGTGTAGTTGTAGTTAAAGAAAATTGATACACTTATATTTCCTTTATTTTTATTAGCAATTGATGCCATTAAGTATTTAATATGACCACTTATATACACGATTCATATAAAACCTATTTTTATTTGATGTTGTTCTTTTATTTTTGAGTCTTTCTGTCCTGAACCCTCCCCCCCGTTCGGAAAGACGGCGTAAATCCATTGGTGATCGCTCTTACATTTATCCCTTTTGCTCTTTCTGATTAGTTCATATCTGCTTTTATTTTCACCTGGGTCTAGATCTATTTCTTTGGAATCTCTACATCTTTCCTTCCACAAATTATTTTTGCATTTGCATCACAGATCATGACAAAGTTCTTCTTAAGCTCCTAAGTTTAGACCATAAAAAATTATTACATTCACAGCATTCAACACAGCTCATAAAGCTGAAAAAGAAAAATGTTAAATGCCACTGTCTAAAACAAAGCGATGATTCTTTGAGAGAAGTACAGTGAAAGGTGTTACCTAGGTAAGCGTTATCATCAACTGTATTCAGAGAATAAAAGCGTGATGCCCATGTGGCACTTGCATCTGAGGAGCCTCACAACTCGTAGTATTGACCTTATTATCCTCACCTTTATTGTTTTGAGTTCTGATTTCCTTAAATTTAATCTGAGCCTCACCCCCACCCCCCCTCCCCCCCGTGGGCCATCTTTTTTTTATTATTTGTCCCCCCATTCATATTGAACAGCAATCACAAAATGTATTTGATTTATCACAAACCTAGGTTTAGTTATTATAATTAGGCAAAAGTGATGGTGGAGGAAAAGGCATTTTGCATCTTACTATATGAATTTACTCCTTTGGATAAGCTTATATTTTTTTAAGTTACTTCCCGTTGGCTGGTTTACAGAGAGCTTGGTATAGACCTACATAGTTTTTTTTGTTTTTTTTTTTTTTTTGCGTTTGTGCGTAAATATGGCAGATTATTCCGATATTTTTATGTAGAAAATAAGGTGTAACTAAGGTACGCAAAACTGTTGTTGCTAAGGAAATCCTGAGGTTATCGGGGTTATTGAAATGTTCTTAAATAGGAAATACAGCCTTTGACTAGGTATTAGATCGTTTTGGAATGGTTTCTTTAAAGTGTTTGAATCTGAAACAAGCAATATTAGCGCAGTCATAAATTAATTTTAAAAAAGAAAATTACGTTCTTTCTGCCATGATACCAAAACAATGCAATTTTGTTAATAGAATTACTCATGTTAACGCGCAAATGTATTAACTCTTTCAAGTCAGTCTGGCGACAGGCTAAAGCTCTACAGCCGCACAAGCTCACAGGGGGAATAACCATGTTTTAAGGTTCCTTGTCAGTCCGCTCCGATTCCTCGTAAAATTGCGCGCCCTTTTATAGCCCTGCTCCATCTTGCACGCATTTTTTAAATAGCTTTTTAGTTTGAATCTTTAATCAGAGATGAAAGTATGTTGTTTTTATCATAGTCTAAATTTGTAGCAAAATGCACTTTGTTTTAAGAAACGTTCTTCTTCGTCCTTGTATTAAACGGGAATTGGCACAGGTGGTACGGGTGTACACCAATGATAACGTCTTAAAATGGAAACAAAAACATTATTTCACAATGCGTTTCTTTTTCTTCTAAGTTAATGATTAATCATTTTGTTTGAAATAATCATTGAGTTTCGTTCACTGTAGGTTTCGTATTGCTTGGAAATACCTTTTGAATATCAATAAAAAAAAAATGCGTTCAAACATAGAAAATTTACGTGATTCTTTGTCGAAAAATCAAACAAAATCATTCTGGAAAAAATGTGAATAAATGTTTCTAATGCTCGTAAATTAAAAAGCCATCATGTAACGCCCAAGCAATACCTAGATCATTTTAAAACAGTATGAAATACCCCCGAAACTGTCAATGACTCTCATCACCTCAATGAATCCTACGATTCTGCAGACACAGATAATGGATTGCTCTATATACGCACCGATATCTCCAAAGGAAGTCGAAAAAGCATTGACACAGTTAAAAAGGGGGGAAAATGGTGGTAGTGATGGCACTGTTTCAGAATACTACATCAATTTCACTCTAAATCTGGTTACTTTTCTATGCATTTTTTAACACCATTTTCAATAGCGATAAATACTCCAAAGTCTGGTCACAATCACTAATTTACCGGCTCCTAAAACAGGGAAATCCCAGTGATGTTAACAATAGAGGTATTTCTTTACTTAACATTATATCAGAAGTATTTTCTTCAACATTGAACGCCCGATTAAGCAACTGAGCTGAGCTCAATTCATTAACACGTGAATCCCAGACACGCTTTCGCGCTGGTTACTGTACAGTGACCATAATTTTTTCTCTTCATGCTTTTGTAAAGAATTATTTTTCTAGGTCACGTGGCAGGTTTTTTGTGTTATTTCTTGATTTCTATTGTTTTTTTTTTTATTTTTAAGGCTTTTGACTGTGTTTCTTGAGCGAAGCTTTGGACAGTTTTGCGAAAAAGAGGTATATCTGGCAAGATCTCAAATATATAAAACAGAATCAGCTGTCCGTATAAGAAAATGTGAAGCCACTGAATACTTTCAATACATGTCAGGCGTACACTAAGTATGTTTTTAAACTATAGTTTACTTAAATCATTCAAGACATACGAAGACTCCAGTGGAAAAGCCAGATACGTCACATTTTTGCAAAAATTAAGTTATCTGCAAGGCCACATTCTTTGTACATAGTAGTTTTGTTTCCAGCACCAATCATATGGATAAAACAGTTAAGTCCACCAAAGTTTATCTTTTAAAATCGCTCTAAATTGAAAGAAAAAAAAAGTTGAAACTTTGTGTGACTTGTTAGATGCTTCATGCCAAATTTCAGGCAAATTGGTAAAGACATTGTATAAAAAGTTTAATTTGAAAAACTGTTTACATTAAAAGTATCCAAGATGGTCACCATACATATTACATAATTCATCAATTTTTTCCCCCGTCCATTGTCTAATTTGACCCAAACATATACACCAATAAAGCCAAATCATCACAAATGAAAGAAATAAAAATTTTGACCCTATTTGATAGCACATGCCCTTAAGAAAAAGAAAATAAATGTTTTTAGGAATGGTGGAGTTTTGAAACCATAAGAGAAAATAATGGTTATATAACAAGGAAGCTATATCAGTGGTTTCTTATTTCACCTATCTTGGAGATATCTTCTCTTCGCGTGCTATCTGTACAAGAAGATGGAGACAAAACCCGTGCATTAAAGCAAGCAGATTTTAGTTACTAGAATAAGAAGCCTTTGCAAAGTTATTGACTCTTTAGATCCCATGATATTGTTTACTATAAACGTTGTTCAGATAAGACCAATTTTGTTGTATGTATGTGGAGTTTGGGGTGTTATAAGACCTAATGCTGATTGGAGAATACATGCAAAATTCTATAGAGTAATACATTATGTTGGCAAGACAACTTCAAATCATTAAATCATTTAGTATTAAGCGAATGCAGTCGATACCATATGTATGGAACATACTATTTATGTGCCCCGAAATACTGGTACAAGCTACTGATCATGAATGATAATTTAAATACACTAGAAAATATTATTTACAATCTTGTAATTTAGACAGGAATGGAACGAGTAATTGGGTATCAGAAATAAGGAAACTTGTTTGTTCTCTAGGTTTCGGTATCGCATGGAACTCTCAAAATATCGGCACTAAATCTATTTTCTTCTCACGCGGAAAGAGTAGATTGATGGATGTAAGCTGTCAAGAAATGATGTGTGCTATTTCAAACTATGCGCCCGATTATTTCGACCATCGCCCTAAACTGGAACCAGCCTCTTCTATCCTTTCAAAAACCTCGTTTCGTCGAGGATGAGTTTTTGCATTGTTAAGAACATACGATTTACCCCTACGAAATAATATGCTGAGGTGGGATGTTGTCAATCATAATTTATGTATTTGCATGTAAACCGAAGAATTATGTTGAAAACAAATACCATTTACCATTTCATTGTCTAGTTCGCTTTGTACATAAAGAGAAATATTTTCTAAGTGAGGAGTAATTAAAGTGAAATTTAGTAAAAGTTTGGGCTCAAGCGAACTGGCATAATGGCATACGTGCAAAGGGTTCATTTTGAAAAAAAACATTGAACTGGCACCTGAACTTTCTGAGCAGAAAACGTTGCCATGTATATAAATATATAAATATGTTGAAATGTCAAAGAAATAATGCCTGAGAGAGAGAGAGAGAGAGAGAGAGAGAGAGAGAGAGAAAGGGAGAGAGAGAGAGAGAGAGAGAAAGAGAGAGAGAGGGAGGTACATAAAAGAATTGTATTGTAAAATGCATCTTTGGATTCTGTTGTATGTAATTTATTAATGATGGCATTGTGAGGGTACCATTATCGCTTTAAGCTAACCTAAAAAAATCAAGCTTCTTCTTGTCCGGACTTTGTTTTCAAAACGTTGAACATTCCGAATCTTTGATTTTCCTTTTGTACTGAAAGATTACACGATTGGTTATAATGGCTTTTGTATAAAATCGTACTGCTATACATATTATGCATGTGGAAGTGTATGGGCCATGGGCGATTTAAATGAATTAAATAAATCAAATCTCCATGTCAATCTCTTTCTCTCGATTCTTTCACGTTTCTTTCCATTTCTCCCTTCTTAATCTTTCTCTCTGTGTCTGTATTTCTCTCTCGCTTTCTCTCCCCCTTTTTCTCCTCTTCTCTCTCGTCGCGGTACTCATCTCCTCAAGATCTATATAAGGTACATAGAACAGCTGATTGATAGTCAGAAATATGAAACGATAGCATGATGAACTTATTATGAAAGTCAGTCGCAAGAAATCACAGACAAGTTTTCATGTTATTCTACCTTGATAGCAAAACTGGCGTCGAACCACGAGTGTAAAAGCTTTCAGACATTATTACGGACGGTTCTATTGCCTCCACAATGCATTCCTGTTCTCTCTCTCTCAATGGTGTAGAGTTGATTTGTGGAGTAAGTATTTAGGTGGACACCTGACCCTCGATAAAAATTGCTAGCATCTTAAAGAGGACTTGGTCAACTTTCATATTCTGTTGATTCAGCTGAGCTTTGCTTCAGGTAAGGACACATCGTTTTACTATATTTCAACTATAGTATTATGGATTAGGTTTGTGTATATAACCAGTCCACATCAAGGTGATCTCAGGCTTTAAGGCCCTCTGTCAGGCCGGGACGTAGATGGCGGGGCTCGCACCCGCAACAGAAGGGTCCTGGAAATCTCCGGGCGGACTCAGAAGCCACTGTGCTACCGACGCCCTCCTACAATATTATGAAACATCAAGTCTGTTAAAGTATATCCTAGCTAAGATAAAATAGATATAACTCAAATTCATGTGCCAGGAAATATATGAGTAAACTTGAGATGTGATATCCATCCCAGTATATTCTATGGCTCAGCGATCTGTTTGTTTGCACATAGCTTTGTTATTTAAAATTATGCAGAAATTTCGTCTGACATAATTTAGGATTAACAGAAATAGTTTATGATCAAATGACGCATTATGCTCTGTAATAAGGTAAAATATAATAAGGCATGGTATTTGAATTTATAATTTACTCTTCAGGTTAAAGGCCGTAACATTATCCTAATAACGTTGTATGAAGTTTAACATCGAGTCGTTAACTTGTGGATTATTCGTACTGTGAATAAGAAAGATTGAAGCAATCTTTTTTAACTTTTTTAACACACTGTGCTTTTCTATTTTTGAATTTGCTGCAATGCATTGTGTAGGAAAACTTGTTTTTTCGTCTTATGTTTCACCGATCTGTTTTACCATAATCACTTGAGTGCAGTCAAAATTCTTTATTTTAAATCCAAGTAGCGTAGCAATACATGAGTTCTATAAGCACAAAATCAAAAGACCAATTGAAGCCGTCCAACTATAGATATAGTATATGACCTTCGGTAAACAGAGCTGTGGAATAACCTTGAATTTGGTTATTTTTAATTCCTGCTTTTTCTTTTTCAACTTGTTATACTCAGAGAAACAACAAAAGACTTGACAGATTTTTGTAACACAGATTGCGGTTTGTCTTAAGAAAACATTTAGATTGTGCTTATTCTCTTGGTCGTTTGTCTCTGTATTAGATTCGCAAACTGATAATTATAGAAGATTCATAGGTAAAGTCAGATGTAAAAATTGGTGAAATTATTAAGAGAAACCTTAGTCGGTAAGCCTGCTTAATGAACGGAAAACAACCAGAAAGGTAATCTAAAAAGTTTAGATTGTAGTAAAATTGAAATATGAGCAAGCAGAGGCAAACATAAATTTGGTATGTTATATTTGTAGTTTTCGATTAGTTATACAACGTTCTTGACAAAACAACGTAAAGAAATATGTCTTAGAAAAGCTATAAGTATGAACGTTATGTTTAATATAAAATACACAGTCATATAAGGATGTAATTTTCCCAATGAAAATTTCAAAAACTTGGCCACGATTTCCTCTACTGCAACTTTTCCGATTTGTAAATTATATGCAGTAATACCTTCATTTGGGATTTCAAATGCTTTACAGAAATTACTAGATTTTTTTTTTTTGATTCAATCAATGTATTTTTACCATAGGCTTCATGATGCATTTGTCAATTACATTTTTTTTTTTGGTGTAGGAAGAAAGATTGGATAAATTTTTGGGTTTAGTTTAAAACTCATGCAGTATTTGAATGATATGGCAATGAAATACATATTACTCTTCGAGAAAATTGAACATTGTAATCAATAATCATGTTTCCTATTCTTGTTTCTGAAGTTTCCACTATTTATTTCAAAGTTATATTTTTAATTAAACAGGTGCGGACGGGTATTGTAAGGACTCGTACTCATGGACTTAAACCATAATGTTTTAAAACAAAACATCACTACAATGAAACTGAAGGGTTTTGTAAAAATGAAAGAGGTGGATTGTTGGGCAGGCAAACAGGCTGGCTCTTGGCTATACCAGACTCTGAAACAGACTAAATCGTGATGTATCTTCTTTCTGAGAATCAAGAGGCTAATATTGGTCTTGTGAAAGTCGCAGGTCCGTCATTTGCTTGGACAGCTCGGTATCTTAACCATCTAGCTATTCGTATAGAGATGGAAAAGTTAACTGCGTAAACATAATCTACTATACACTTACAATCATGCAACGATTGGCAAGGACGGTTTGGAAGTGAGTGTCAATTTAACAGACCGTATATTTGCCAAAAGTACCCTGCCTTCCTACCTCCGTCAATAACATGCCCGCCCACAGAGGAAGGGCAGATTGATATACAGATAAAATGTGAAGTTGAAGTTCAGGACAGGTGTGGTAATTTTAAAAGTGTGAGCCTTTGCACCGATGAATCCCATCCACCAATTTTGTGCGAGTCACAGGTATATAAAGTTCCTTCATGTTTTATCTGACAATATTTCCGAGGACATAGGCCAGAAATGGCTTAAATATAGTGCTAAATACAACATGCCTGTTAAAAGAAGCAGCGACAATAGAAGATGGGCATGTGAGTTTTGAGAAAACGTCTAGTTCATCTCTTACTGTAGATCGCATCATGCGTACTTAGGTAATCCCACATAGTCTCAGTTGCAGCCATCTCTACAATTGTAGTCATGGATTCACCATATCCTGAGATGAGATGTTCGTGGCGTGTATCCCGAGGCGGCAAGCCCTTGACTTTATTTCCACGACGGGAGAGAATGTAGAAGGAGTCATGGACTGTCCACATCTAGCAATCAATGCAACTACACATACCTTAGTTGTTTCTGCTGAAAAAGCTGAGGATGGGAACCTTGGGATGGTGGCAGCTGCCATTGTTGTAATCCCTGTTGTGATTTTTGTAATAGGCGCTCATAATTTTGTTCTGATAAAGAAACGAAATGCAGAGAAATCACAACTAATAGGTCGTGGCACTAAAAAAAGAAAATATGCAAAGCAGAGGAGCCACGTGATGGAGTAGAAATAATTAGCGACACAACCTTGAATAGTGAGGTCGTGAGTAAGCCATCGTAAAAAGCCAAAAAAAAAAAAAATATATATATATATATATATATATTTTGTGCCCTCCAATACTTTAACACCGAAAGTAGGTTGCGGCGATGACAAACTTGACAAGACACAAAAAGAGCGGCAAAACTGAGACGAAAACTCTCGTGGGGCAGCTGCGCATTGTGATATGGACAAAACAAATAAAAAAGTGTGGAACGAGGATACGAACGTCTATTCAAACAGACTTGTCGTGGAAATGGCTAAGAGCTACAACTCAAACGAGTACGGAAATCACTAATGTTTTGGATGTCAAAAGAGGTGCACCAAATTCGATATACAAGGATTTAGACAAAAGAGAAGGGTTTTTTTTTTAATTCAGTAAAGGCGATCGAGTCTCATCCTGCTCTTTTACATGCGCCAATTCACTTGAGCATCATGCGAACAACTCTACTTAGGAAGTGACCGTCAAGACGAAGAGTCAGATAGACATGATAGAACAAACAGCTCATCCAAACCTGAATCACAAGACAATAGGCATTGCATCAGACCCAACGAAAAACCCATAACCAGACAGAAAGAAAGTGAAGAACCCATGGCGCAGGACAATCTGTGGAGACTGGTACGCTAGACTAGCGCCCGCGAAGCGGAAACGTTGAACCTGTTTACTTCGCCACGCTCGACTGTTTTGTCAGCGGCAATGAGGTAGGGAAACCCCAACGGCCATAACGTTGTATTCCATAACACATATTAAAGCAATACTTCCGTTTCTAGTCCAATACATGTCTTTACAGAGGTAACACATCTGTAGAAATCTTTACAATCAATGCAATTAATACGGTTTCACAGCCATGTATGAATGATCATTCTGTTTTCACTGTCGCTCGTACGACTACATCACGATCGCCTAGATTATCATTTTTATTGTTTTTATGATTATGATTATCATTATTGTTGTTATTATTACTTTTATTGTTATTATTATTATTATTATTATTATTATTATTATTATTATTATTATTATTATTATTACTATTATTATTATTATTATTATTATTATTTCTATTGTTATTGTTATCAAATCATCATCGCTTTATCTGAAAATCAATAACCTCAACGTTTAGAAAAATGAATTGAACAAGAGATAAGAGTTATGTTTGCAGATTTTATATCTCATTTTTTTCATTTTCTTTTTTTTTTTCCTCAAGAAACATTACATTGTTTCTTTTGTTTTGTTTTTTAAATTATTTAGAATGATTATTTTTGGGAGATTTAAACTTTTTTTCTTCTTCTTTTTTTTTTTTTTTCAATCTTAACTTTTTAGATTTCTATGTATTCAAGAGTTTGGCAACTTATGTTTCTCATAAATCAGCAGCCCCAAAATTAAAGTATCCAATGTTTGAATGTCGCGAAGTTTCTAATTTAACAAATTTAGTAAGTTTTCATCTCTATCAAAGCTATAAGGATAGCACGTTTGAATTACTTTTGGGATACATCGGCAGGAAATATCTACTGCACCTTTTTGACGCTTTTTCTTCAAAGTATAGATTTCAATATTTAAAGATCTACACAAATCTTTTGAGATTCGATTACCTATTTTCGCTCTATTCAATTATAGTATTGCCTAGAAAAGAAGACAAGAGTCATTCGAAATGTGAATCAAAAA
>BLXT01004058.1:108298-119989 GCA_019648995.1 Plakobranchus ocellatus | reverse complement strand
TTTAACTAACCCCTCTGTGATGAACACATTTTGAGCTAAGCTCATTTAGACAACGTAAGGTAGTGTAAGAAGGTTTGTTTATATGTAAAAACCACTCTTAAAAACGCAAAATGCCTCTGCAATATGGACCCCTGTTTTCCACAATTACATCACGTAGGGAAAAAGCAACCTACTTTTGTGAAGTTGTGTTTGAATAAAGTCATGCGATCCTCAGAAATCACATTTATAAATTTTCTCACATTAGGTTAAGCGTAGTAACATAGGACAGGCAGAATAAATGAACACGTTGTAAAAAATAAATACTGGGCGCAATGTCATGTACATCATGAAAAAAAATATAGTATGCTCGTCACTCTGTACTGTGTAGCAATCAACTGCTTGTTAATTGATACACCGTCATTTTCTAGCAATTAACGTCCCCTTATTTGATAATCATCACTCAGTAACAATTAATAGGCCGCCTTTGGTACATCATCATCTCTGCAGCGCAATTAACAGGCCATTATAGATCATACATCATCACTCTGTAGCAATAAACGAGCCCTTAACTGATACATCGTCACTCAGCAATTAACGGCCCGTTAATTGATACATCATCACTCTGTAGCAATTAACGGCCCGTTTATTGATACATCGTCACTCTGTAGCAATTAACGGCCCGTTAATTGATACATCGTCACTCTGTAGCAATTAACGCTGCCTTAAAATCGTCCTACTATGTGTCGTAAATGTCACCAAAATTCGTAAAAACTGCGACATGACGGCAAGATTAGGAGTAAAAAAAAAGAAAAACGAAGTGTCTAGCGAGACGTCAAACGGGGTGTATCTAGCCAAGGAGGCTAGGGAGACCCCAGATACATTTCGCTTTTCGCATGCGTGACTTTGCGTTGTTTCCACCTCCTCCTCCTCTTGACTGACAAAAAATGGCGGACCTGGGTGTGTCAGTGGGAGATTATTTCAAAGATTTTGTAGCCCTAGCCTCTTCCTTTTTATGTTTAGATTCAAAACACAAGCAAGAGATTATATTTAGGTCTAAGTTACGAACAGATTTTAGCAAACTTTGAGTGATGAGAAAGCCTAGACCTTGGGGGGTGGCTAAGACATACCAGACACTTAAATCCACTACTCCACGGGCCAGATACAAACGGAAAAGAAAAGGGACGCCACGCACTAAAAATACGTTTCGCAGTCGCCATGCCGTTATAACCTACAATAAATTTTTCCTATCTGTAATATCTTTATTAATGTATTATAATGAAGAAGTCCTAACAGAAGCACAAACCACAAGACAATTAATGAACAAAATACGTAAAAGACAGGCAAAATTTGTTGGTCATGTCATAAGAAGAAACCAACTAGAACATTTGGTGACAACAGGAAAATTTGATGGAAAAAGAGGCAGAGGAAGACCAAGAGAAAAGATGTTGGACAGCCTGGCGGACTGGATGAATATTGAGAAACCATCTGAGATGATCAGAAAGATGAGCTGTAGAGATGGTTGGAGGTCCATGATCGCCCACGCCAGCCGGCATGGCACCTGAAGAAGAATATCTTTATGAGCAAAACCGTTGTCATTATTGAATATATTTTACTAGTCATTCCTCTTCTTCTTGTTTACACTTCTTTCCGGCCACTGTTCACACTTAGCGGCTGTTGCCTCGCAAACAAACACTAAACAGTGGTATAACGTTAGAATCTAGATCTAGATTATAGACCCTACATTATGAATCTGTACATCTACTGTCCATCTAAACTCGTTTTAGATCTTGAATTTAACTAGATAGTGGAACTTGATGAGAAGTGGAACAAGGTAAAAATGGGACAGAGCGATTACAAGATTGTTTGTGGACCAGTATTCTTGGTATTAAATTGAATCCTCCTTTCCTTGTCGGAACTTTTACTTTCGCTTCCATTAAGCTGTTTGCAATCTTCTGTTTTGACAAAACTGAAACTCCTGACACAAACGGTTGGATCTCGCCAACGACGGTGATTTTGAGTTATGAGTCAAGGTCATAAAGATTCATTTTATGGCTGGGCTGAGGCGTTGCAGTTGATTCCATCCTTTTGACTAGTTGTGGTGAGAAGTGGAACAATACCAGCAGATGCTATCCCACTTCTCACCATGCGTGTCGCCCATCTCACCACAAAGTAAGTGAAACTTTCTAAAGCTTTATAATTATGCCTTTCTTGATCCTTAAAAACGAAAGATTTTGCTTCTATAAAACATCCGAAACCCTGACTTTTTTGTTGCTTTCTTTTTCATACATCATTAGCACTATGGGCCGCGGTATGTTACTATTGTTAGTAAGGTAAATATGCAGCATGTCAATTTTCAGATAATAACGGAAGCCACGAGGCGTATGAATCAAGAGGATGAGGGGAATCTGTGGGATCTTACTAAAGACCTTGGCATGTCGAATTCAGCTCTGCACCGTTATTTAAAAAAATACAGAGCTGGGGTAGGTATCACCAGGCTAGCATGCTATGGTTTTCAAGCAAGAAGAAGTAGAGTTAGCCAACTACAATGTGACAACTTCAAACATGTTTTACGGTCTTACCAGCAAGACAACACGACTCCTGCTAATGAAATGGCAGTGGATAGTAATTTAAATCTTCCAACTTCATGGAAAGCCATAAAGAAAGCAGGGATAGACTGGCTGCATGGATTCATGGAGTGCAAACCAGAGTTGACATTGCGCAGCGTGAGGCCACGTCAATAACAAGAGGGTCTACCTTCAATAGGCACAACGTGACAACCTTCTTCAGAAATCTTGAGGAAGCTAATCGAAAGATAAAGGTCATTCCTTTTAACGTTTACAACTTGGATGAGACAAATATGACCACAGTCCACAACCCTCCACAAATTCTTGCGCAGAGAGGATCAAAGCAGGTGGGGGTAGATGACTTTGCAAATCCTGCAAAACCCATAACCATGAAATGGGCAAGCTGATGGGTGATGCTTGGATAAGAGCAGCAGCTACTGTGAACATAATGTAAGGTTTTGAGGCCCACGGAATTTGTCCATTTAGTCAGTATTTATGTTTACGCCGTCTGGTGCCATACACAGATCATTGCCATCACCGCCACTGTCATCAGATGCCATTTCAACCACCTCTACATCTGCAGCTCCACAGTCGTCGGCCAGCACATCAGCAGCCCCACAGTCGATGGGCCAGCTCATCAGAGCTCCACTGTCGTGGAACACTGCATCAGCAGTCCACTGTGTTCATGGGCCAGCATATCAAAATTCCACTGTCGTTGAGCACTACATATAAGTACTTTAAGTAGCTCCACAATCGTCGACCAGTATATCAGCAGCTTCGCAGTGGTCGGCCAGCACATCAGCGACACAAAAAACTAGGGATGGAAAGCGAGGGAAAAGCATGATAGCTACATCATCGTGTGACATTATGAGAATGCGGAAGGAGTTGGAATCTAAAAAAAGGCAAAAAAAAAAAAAAAAAAAAAAGGTAAGCCACTTATTTCAAGAGTAAAAAAAAGTCCGATTTCCCATAAGTGATGAAACAGGATGAAACAGACTCTGATGATTGGTGACATATTTTTGCTCATGAAAGTGAAAAAGAGAGCGACTATGTTGTGTGCCTAGGAGATGTAAAATATATTAATATAGGAGACCATGAATTGAAAATGTTTGTAACAAAGAACAGCGCAGTTTACTATGTGGGTTATGTGATCACCCATAATTATGAAGATAATGGCTACAAGGTTGAGTTTTTAAGAAAAAAGATGTCAAAGACTCAATGGCCATAGGTGATATTTTAACAAAGCCTTGGTGGAAGACGTTACAGTGTCCCGGCTGACCAAATAAAGGCTATCTTGCTTCCCTAAACTGCTTCTGGTACTGCTATGAGAACAAAAGCAATGTCTTTTTTTCGAGTGAACTTTGCTAACCTTGCCATTCGTTAAGGGATATGCAAAAAGATTATGTTTTAATTTTTTTGTTGCTGTTGAAAAAATGTCAAAGTTTAACTGGAGACATTATTCTTTGAATGACAAGGTTTTTAATATTCAGATTATGTTAGCATTTTTTTTTTCATAGCTGCAATGTAAAAACTGCAGTAACCTAAAGTATGTAGTCTTTTTCAATGTTTCCTTCTTTTTTCTCTCATAGTATTCTATCTTTTTTCCATCTAGTTCTCATTTTTTCAGAACTTGTTTGCCTAAATAAAAGTTGAATTTTGCTAAACTGCCTTAAGCTGTCTTCCAAAAGCCTCATCCAGGTTTTTGAACCCTTATTTTAAGCGTGTTTTGTAAGCATTTTAAAATTAAGTTTTGGATTGTTTCAATTTTCGTAGTTATGTGGGGCTATTTTTCAAATTAAAATCGTTTTCTCGGACACAGTTTAATTGTAATAATTTCCCAAAAATGTTTTAATATTTTGTCCCATTTCTTCCTGGTCAATCCCACTTCTCCCTCGTCTGTCCCACTTCTCCTTGCTGATGTTTGGACATTTTGCCTAAATAGAAGCCCTATGGGCCATGATCTAACCATGAATTTAATTGAGCGAGAATGTATTTTAGTTGGAAGATATTTGCTGACATAGGCTTTGCGTCAGAGCGATCGGAAAAATTAAGCGGTAAAAAATGTTAAATATTAAAAACGTTAAATGTTGAAATCTTAAATGAATTATGTATATATAAAATATATATATACATATGTGTTAAAATGCTCGAAATATTGATGGATTGTAAATCTAAATGTTTAAGTATTAATGATTTGTACTTTCATTTAGTAACAAAAATTATGTTGAATGATGAATTTTGAAAAATAGATATGGAAATGAGAATGCCAAAAGTGGAAACGTTGTGGTAAGAATTAATTTCATAATTGAATTTTACAGGGAATAGTCCTGGAGCAGACTGAAATCAAAACAACGTCTAAGAACAGTCCGGGAGTGGATGGACTGAAAGCACAACAAGACATCAGAATAATTTAATCGTGGACTAAAGAAATTTTAATTGCTGACAAGAAATTTTGTCCCCGAGCTATACTTCATTAAGCCCGAAGTGCAGCTAAGCAAATATGGATGTGGATGTTATATCATTATGTATGTAAAATAAATGAGGTATGGTCCAAAAGTTTACAACAGTTGTTTGCCTCGACTGAGCATGTTGATCCCACGAATTTCATATGTGGTACAATCACGCCTTAATCACGTCGTCTTCTACCCCCCTACGTGACATAAAGGGGAGACCATCAAGAATGTAACAGCCTCTTGACCTCAAGCAACTCAACCATCTTACGCTTTTAGGAGACGCACAACTGACCAGTAAGCTTCGCTCATCCTTCCATCAATACAATTCCATATAATCATCGCTGCTTACTAATTCATCGGCATGAAATCGTCTTCAAGCTACTTACTTTCTTTGGAGTTCATCCCACTGCCACAATTGCTGCTTTCAGAATTTGACCAACTCTTGATCATGTGTGCTAGCTGTCTTTCACATCATCAGAATGTTTCTATCAAGCTGCTCACCAGGCGATCTTGTTAGTCGCGCCTCGTTCGTTCATCATCATCACCCATTAGAATTATCTCATAGCATAAACTACAACATGTGTGTTATTTCCATCATCTACCTGCTGACATTTGGCCTAGATTGTGGAAATAATAGATTCTATTGGGTTACTACAAGTAAGACTGAGGTGCATATATATAATCTATAATGAAGTGAATAGTTAGTAGATTCCCCGCTCCGCCAGTTGCAACTCACTTTGATTTTGAATGTTATTTTTTTGCGGGAGGTTAGAGGTTGGTGGTTGATCTCTGGTATTTGAATCATTATTTTATTATTCAACCATCTTTGCCGTGGGAGAAAATAAAGTGCGCGACACCAATTTTCTACTTACGTTCTTTCCATTGATTATGATATATTAACATTAATTTTGGTCTAGGCACACATTTGTAGAAATAAAAGGAAATGATAGAAGTAAGGCCAGTTACGGTACCTGTTTGTTTTGTTGTCGTAATTGTCTGGTATTTCTCAGAGCGCTAATGATTCTTATTCACTTACAATACCTTGTAAATATTTGTTGGTGTGACTGATCGAGTTTTCTTCCTATTCTTTCTTACTATCTTGTACAAACGTTGCCAAGTCACATTCACTTGTTTTCGTTGAGCATCGTGTCTTTCGTTGTTGTTTGTCTTATTTCTTGCTTCTTTGATTTATTGTCTAGTACATATATTTCCGAGATAATATGTAATATGTGTGTAAAATTGTTATTCTTATCAGCATTTGCCCCCAATTGTTATGTACTATGTGTATAATTTATTTTTTAATTTGTCAAGAATACATGTGATATTATGATTTGCAGTCATTGCAGGAAATCAGATTATTTTTTCCCCGTTACTTTAACTGCAACTGCAACATAGTATACATTTGGCTACACTATACGCCCTCTTATTTGAGAATAAGCATACTGTATTCAATATGGATGAAGATGCTGAGTTCGATTATTTTTTGGTCAAAGGAAAAATGATCGGGCTGACCGACGATAAATTGATCATCCATATACAGCAACAATAGGACAAAAAAGAAAGAGCTAGAGAAAGAGAAAGGCAAAAAAAAAAAAAAATTAGAAGAAAAGGAAAAGTTGAGAGCTCACGAATTTGAAGAGAAATTGAGAGCCCATGAATCAGAAGAAAAGTTGAGAGCTCATGAATAAAAAGAAAAGATGTTGAGAGCTCATGAATTAGATGAGGAGGAAATGAGAGTTCATGCACTAGAGGTAGAACAATTAAAATTAGAACAGTTAAAACTAAAAAAAAAAAAAAATGGAAATGAAGAAAAAGTGAGGAGACTCACAATGAGAATACAAATAAAACTAACGGTCAAAGTACAAATCGCGATCCTAATAGCAACGTTGTCGCTGAATTGCCGAGGTATCCTTTTTATTCGTCAAAGACAGGCGACACTTTTGAAGTCTACATATTCCGTTCGGAGCTGCACTTCAAAACAATGGAATGGAATGATCAAAAGAACTTCATCGCGTTATCAAATTTATTACCGGATACGCTTTAAAAACTTTGCACGCGTTAAGTCCTGATGAACAAAACTATGAATCATTAAAGAGCACGCTCCTTAAAAAATAAAAATGCACAGCACAGGAATATCACAGATTGTTTAGATAGACTATTAAACATAAACAATTTCGAACAAGACTAGAATTACTTTCAGATTTATGGCCGGAGCTAGACAATTGTATAGAGAAAACTTTTGAACAGCTCCGAGACTTGATGCTAAGGGAGCAAATTTATAATTCTTTATAGGAGCAGACAGTGACTTTGGTGAAAGAACGCAAACTAAAAGATGTTCAAGAAGTCAAAACGATAGTCAATAACTACTGTGGCGCACATCCTGACCCTCGGTTAGGTAAAATATTTAACGCGGGAAACGTGCACTAAAACTGATAAAATGGACGCAGATAGTTAAAACAACAACAACAACAACAAACAAAATAGAAACCAGTCTCAAAATTTCAAGGAAGGGTCAAGAAGAAGAGATAGAAGAGAGGAAAGATTCAAACTGCGGCAAAACCATCAGGACCGGTATCAGTTTAACAGACCAATGTACAATCAAGCAGAATGTAAGGACTATCATTACACCCTCAATGACGAGCGACAAAATTATAGGCGCGATGCAAGATTACCACATAGAACACACAACTATGCACAAGACGCACTGATGATTCGTTTTGGCATAATAATGCTACAGGCTATAATAGGACGTCTAGATTTTATAATTAATCTGATACTTATACAAATGTTCCTGGAACAATCCATACGTAGCTACTAGTTTACCAATAACGCAAGCTAAAATAAACGGTAGAGAATGCAGTTGCTTGCCTGACACAGGCAGAAATGTAGGCCTACATGCCATATCCAAAAATAAAGTAACTGAGTCGGACTACTTGTCATATATCTAATGCAGGTTGTTTGATGGTTTCGTTAAAGATTTTCCGGTAGCCAGAATTCAAGTCGAGACACCATTCATTACAGGTTGTCTGAAGGCATTGGTAGTGAAGGATTCTATTGCCGTTTTAGTAATTGGTAATTGTGGTTATATTTCTGATGGTCTGCTGAGAGAATGGCTGAAAGTCAGCAACAGCGATTATACTATAGTAAAGAACAAACAGATATGCCAACGCAGCAACAAGAGCGAAAGGTAGAGCAGAAACGGCTAACGCTTCAATCAAAGTAAAGATGAAACAAAAACAGAATTAAACTATTTAGACTACAGTGTATTAAAAAAAGAGGTAGGGAACGGTAGATCTTTAGATTCAATGAGAGCAAAAGCTGACGGACGCGGGCCTTACTATATAAACAAAGGCTTGAGTTATAAAAGAATAAAAGGCAAAAATGTCCTCATCATCACTAAGGAAAACAGTCTTATATATATCTTGTCACAACTCGGTCTCTGCGGATCATCTCGGTATAAACGCTACTCAGAAACGAATATTCAGAAAATTTTCCTGGCCCGACATAATTACTGACATAAAAAACTACGTCAAATGTTGTCTCACATGTTTAGTCAAATGCCAAAAAAAAAAAAACAAGAAGAAAAAACCAACAAAAAAAAAAC
The DNA here is from genome assembly GCA_019648995.1 of Plakobranchus ocellatus. Taxonomy (NCBI): domain Eukaryota; kingdom Metazoa; phylum Mollusca; class Gastropoda; family Plakobranchidae; genus Plakobranchus; species Plakobranchus ocellatus. The sequence continues at coordinate 111,389 of BLXT01004058.1, read as the reverse complement.
AACAACAAAAAACACAAAAAAACCAAAAACAAAACAAGCAAACAAATAAGCTTGACCAAAAGTATAAGCACCGCAGTGCAAACAGAGAGTTTGACAAAGGAGACAGAGTCCTAATCTTGTTACCAAAAGATGGCAATAACTTACTCATGATATATCAGGGTCCTTATGAAATAGTAAATAAAGAGACTAATAATTTTTACACTTGCAAGATCGGTACAAAGTTAAAGATATACCATGTAAACTTATTAAAGAAATACTTCCCTCACGACATAGACATGCAATAAAACGAATTAAACAATATTTCTTGTGCGGCATTCGTCGAGGAAAACGATGTTACCTCTATCAATTACAGTAAATCACAATAAAACGCTAAAATAAATCCCAAAATTAAGTCCATGACAACAATTGGACATAACTACCGTTCTAAGCCAGTTGAGTAAAACCCTTACTGACGTTACGGGCAAAACATCTATTTTAAAGCATTCTATCAACCTCACAACAAATCAAATTTTAGATTGAAGCAGTATCCAAACCCTCACAGCGCCGAAAACAAATTGCGAAAAGAAATCGAAACTATGATAAAGCAAAATATTATCAGAACTTCCTCGTCTCCGTATTAAAGTCCAATGATTATTGTGAACAAAAAGAACGAGAAACGCCTTTGGATTGATTTTCGAGAATTAAATTCAATAACAGCATTCGACTGCCAACCCATCCCTACATTAGGTGAATTACTAAAAAAAAAAGCTGAACTCGGCCACCTATTTTACAAAATGAGACCTAACCAAAGGATATTGGCACATCCCAATCAAAAGAAGACCACAATTCACTGCTTTCCGCACCCATAAAGAGCTCATGGAGTTTAAGTTCATGTCTTATGGTTTGAGTACAGCGAGCAATACTTTTCAACGCGCAGTGTCTCACGCTTTAGGGGACCTGCCTTATGTAGTGTCATATTTCGATGACGTCTTCATATTTAGCGAGATATGGTTAAGTCACGAGAAACACTCTGACGGCACTTAAAAACGCAAACTTGACATGACAATCAAACCTTCAAAAAACTCATTTAGGATTTGATTCAATCGATTTTCTGGGTCATACACAAAGGCGACTCGTCTCAATGGGCAGGGTGGGCAATGCCCAATCAGATTGGCTGGGTTCTGGCCAGCCTGCAACGACCAAAACAAATTAAAATATATTAATTTCTAGAAAAAAATAGAGAGAAAAATAACATTGAACAATCTGCTCTCCTCTATGAAATATAACAGCAGCATAGAGATTATAGACGCCGAGCTGGGTTGGCATGCTCAATAACTACTACTATGCCGAAGGACACGGCTATCAGCTGCTGGCTTGCCGTAGTTGTAGCTCGCCCAACACAAGGTCCTTTACAACGACCTGTAATTAAGAAGCAAAAAGCGAGAGGCACGAGCTGGGCTGTGATCAAGGAAAACACTGTCCTGTCCTATTCATCAGGCAAGAAGACAGGGCACGCCCGCAGACCCATACTGATACTTTCGCTTCTCCGTGACACATTCACTTTGCGACTCGCCCTTCGCTGCGCAGCCAGCGGCAATCTTCTGGAATCATCTGGAGGTTACTCTGTTGTTTGCGAGCCCTTAAATAATTAAATAAATGATGAGGTATGATTGAGGCTAAACGTTTTTAAACTTAAGTCTCACGCAACGTGAACGTAAAAGCATATTGTACATTTTATGAGTAATCTTGGTCCGCACACTACAAATTTATGCCAAGAGGACTAACTTCAAATAATTTAAAACAATTACCGGTATATTTAATAAAGACAGTTGTCAACTAGGAGTACGTTATCATCTTTTAATTCCATTAGCTTCTCCAAACAAGAGATTGGGGGTGTGATGAGCGGGCTTGCCCTGCACCCGTGAGGACTGTGACACTCACATGTTTATGATCAGAAAGTTCACGAGGAAAGAAGGCCATTTTCTTGAGAGCCTAATTCCAGGATTAGATTTACAAATTCGGAATGACAGCTTTTACTTGAGAGGATGTAACTCAGTTAGATGACAATATTAAACTATTCTGCCGACTCAGAATTTCAGTGCCTTTGAGGAGGGTTTAGTGGCCTATATGATTGTCTCGTACAAATTATTCTTTGATGAGATTATTATCGAAGATAATGATTTCCATTCCATTTTAAGGTTTTGGCCAGTTGTGTTGATCTAGATTATTATTTCTAATGTAGGCCAAAGTTATTTCAAAAGGCTCATTAGGCCTATCAATCTACGAGGGACGTCCGAAAAGAAACAGGAAAAGGGGCATAATTCTTGAACTAATCCATATTTTTTAATTCTGTAAAAGGGGAAACACCAGTACAATAAATTAAGTTTCACGGTGCGCAGTTTCAGCACCATTGATGAACGCACTATTGAACACTACTGGTTCCAATATGGCTACCCGCATCAAAGAGTGGTCAAAGCTGGAGGTCAGAGCTGTTGTGCGTTTTTTGTTTTCGAAAGGAACAAAACCTTCTGAAATTCACAAACAAATAGCAGAAACATATGGTGAGGGTGCTATGTCAAGATCTAGAGTGTATCAATGGTGTACTTAGTTTGGGGAGGGCCGAACCAGTCTAGGTGATGAGCCAAATTCTGGTCGCCCGAAAACATCGACCAACGAGGAGAACACAACTCGTGTTGACGAACTCATTAGATGTGACAGGAGGATGAAGATACGCGAAATTGCTTTGAAACTCGAAATTCCAAAGAGTACAGTTCATGAAATAGTCCAGGACACTTTGGGATATCGGAAGGTGTCTGCAAGATGGGTTCCAAAAATGTTAATGGAGGATCACAAGCTACAAAGGGTTGAAATTTCGCAACGCCTTCTGCAGCGATGCCAACAAGACAATGGAGATGAGGATACGACGCATATTGGTGTAGGGCCTGGTGGAGACTTTCAAGCAAACAATAAACTCTTTGACAATCTGATTACTGGTGATGAAACTTGGGTCCATCTGAATACCCCAGAGATAAAGTGCGACTCCATGACTTGGAAACATCCATCCTCTCCCGTCACCAAAAAGTTCAAAGTGCAGAGGTCCGCAGCTAAAGTG
>BLXT01004058.1:64824-77409 GCA_019648995.1 Plakobranchus ocellatus | reverse complement strand
CCCCCCCCCCCCCCAAAATGTGAATGGAAAACAGAAGAAGGCAAAGAGTTATGTTGTATTTAAAAAACAAATGTTGGAGGCAGAGAGCACTTACAAAAATCATATTGTAGTTTTATGACTACATACCTGCCAGTAATCAAAGAGGGCAAAAATCAGTAGTTTGAACTGGAAATTAATACTATAGCATAAGTGCCTCTACAAAAGTAATTTTATTTTTTGCAAGTTCATAATTAGCGAGAATTAAATCTTTTTTTTTCTCTAAATTAAGTCCAGCTTGTGTAATTATGATCAAGGCTAAAATTGAACTCTGAAAGTGCAAAAAGAAGATATTTAACTTGACTTGCTGCACAGATTATTTTTAATATTTTTTCTTTCCAACCTTCAATGGTGACACTTGCCACTTCCAGCCATTGCTCAATCAAGACTAAAAGATGTTAGTCCTTTAAATAATTCAGACCACACAAAAATTAAATTGATATCCTTTTAAAACATTCTTTGCATAAGTCGGTTCCTAAGTGTCCATTCTTTATCCCCTCTAGATTTTTCCCATAATGTTTAGTCAAAATCCAGTTTTAAAACTAGATCTAGGGTTGCTCACAAAGGCTGACTAGTTTCATTTGCAATAGTATTGTTATTAAAAATTAAAATGAAGCAATGTAGAGCCAACATGGTATGTATTAGTCCACATTTCTGTAGTTTAGATCTAAAACTGATTCTTAAAATGACTTTAGAATCTAGAAATCTCAATCTCTAGATCAAAAGTCTAGCTCTTTAGTTTAAGGTCTAGTAATCACTGTAAAAATTTGCCTGGTGGCCCGATTTAACTGAGAAACAAAAAGTACTGCATGTAATGAATAAATGAGCTAGAGCATTGCAACTTTTAGAATGCCTCTGTTGAACACTGCCTGTTTGGGAAAAAGAGAGATCATGAATATAAAAATTCAAAACAACTAACTTAAACATGCAGTTCACAATGACCCAGCTTGAGCAAATGTTAGCCTTGTCTGGCCATCCACCACTTTAATATTTTAACTCATCAACTCTGAGCGGCCGCTCCTAGCGGCCGACGGAATGATACGCATTAGAGAGCGGCCGCTAACACTATGAAAGAAAGAAGCAGAGACAGCAAACTGTGTCCAGATGTGGAAAAAAAATCCGGACACAAAGACTTAAGAAATTCTTGTTGTTTTCATTGTACAAAATACAAAGGTACAATGTTTTGGCCTTGTTTATTTGTAATGCCTGGTCAGATTTTGATTAGGTCTAGATTAGACCTATTTTTGGTTTAATAGTACTATTTTGGTATAAGCTTTTTACCCTTTTAGATCTAGGAATATCTATAAAGTAGAAGGTCCTGAAGGAGTGGGAGTTTTGTTTATAGGAAGTTATTAGGTCGTATTCATAATGGGTGAGTGTCATGAAGGGAAGTTTGATTGGCCAGTATTTTTAACTGACCTTGATGACATAATTCAATATATTCTTTGTTCTGAAAGTTCTAGAATGTATTGCTTTTATTTTAATTGTTTAATTAGCTCACTTAGTATTTTCTAGATTTGTGGGTGGCGGGTACAAAAGAATGGTTGTGAGATTGTTGGAAAGAGCTTGCAGAGATTGCTGAGAAATAAACCACTGATGTTTGAGAGTTGCAGATCTAAATAACTGTAGAAGTTCTGAAACTGTTCCTTATTCAAATTAATAAACTCTTTGCTCAATTTTCGGCAAATCTTGAAGTGATTTCTGTTCTTCAGTCTATTTAAAAGAATCCATTGGCACAGGCAGTGTTAAACTAGATCTATAACTAATCATCAGTAAGCCATTCGTGACACACAGCATGTTCCCAATCATTTTTATGTTAATTCCCTGACGTTTGCATCACAAAGTAACACACAAGTAAGAATTAGTGGATTGACTTTCAGCTAGTCAATGATGTTCTGCAATTCATGTTGCGGAGGGGAAATACAAAGCAGTTTTATTTCACTAGGCCTGGGCCAACTCCAATTATAATTATGTAGGCCCAGGTGGCTAGGTGGTCAAAAGTGTGTGCACCACAGTGGCACATACACATAAGTGCTTGCGTGTCATTATGAAATTTTACGCATCAATTGCACAGGCCTACCAACAACATGAACCACTATTAAATTGTAATCTTTCAGATTTACCAATTTAATTTTAAATTCTCGAACAAGAAAGCTTGTCTTGAACACAGATGAAGACTTTAAATGACTTACTGGAATCCGACATTTTAATGATTTTCCTAATATTGAAATATTTTTTGAATTTCTAAAAGCCTCAAGACCAAAAAAAAAAAAAAGTGGGCCTAGATTTAATCTAGATCGCTACATCTAATCTTGACAATTTTAGATTTAGTCTAGGTCAAATCTTGAACTATGAAAGAGTAAATCAGAGAAATGACAGAGAGAAAAAAAGCAAGAGTTTATTGTTCAAGCCAGAGATGTGTATGTATATCATTGTTTCTATACAATTGTTATTAATTTTTTGCCTTTATTGGAAAAAAAATTGCATACATATGTAAATATGTGTGTGTCTGTATATAAATATGTGTTTTTATGTAGCTGATTTGACACAAAGGCAGATTATGTACCAATAGAAAATGAAAAGTGCAGAGACTGTTTGATAAGAGATGAGATGAGGACAGAGAAAGGTTCCAAAATCTAAGTTACTGTTTTACAATATAGATATCCTCACCTCAAAGTCATCCTGGAAGCAAAGATTGGCATCTTTGTGGTATGTTGCTAAAGCTTCACCAAATCTCCTGATATTGATAGGCCTAAACAACATAGGAAGTGAGTAAAATCATATTTAAGATAAAAAGGAGCTTATCACCTCCACTTAGAAAATCTCTCTAAAAAAAAGCTCCTGATATATAAACATACACTTTATTTCAAACAATAATATTGTACATATTTCTTAACATTCATGAAAACTGTCACAAAGAAAAACATATCATAAACTACACATATTTTATACATACAAATTTTCAAAACAAATTCCCAATGCTTGTAATAATTATTTGATTAAAAAAAAAGATAAAGGAGGAGGAGCACATTATGCAGTGTAATACAACCTATCCCAGATATATCTGCATGAAGGTGACTTTTGATATTATGTTGATATTTATGCTCTTACTCTTACTTTTCTTCATATCTCAGAATAAAGTTTGAAAAATACAGTCAACACCACTGAATTTGTTGGGCAAAATGCAGATTATCCAAAAGTTTAGATTAACAGGAAATCAGTTTTAGAAATTAAAAAAAAAAATTGATTTTTTCCTTAAGTTTAGTAAACATTCAGCATTTTTAAGAGCATGGGATTGGCTGCATTAAAATGTTTCTATTTTTTTTTTTTTTTAACTTGTTTTGTTTCAGCATCACGCTTTTGTGAGGACAATCCATCTTTAAGCAAGTTTTATTCTTGTTGATATTTCTTTGTTTAGCTGGTTGCCCCATTTGGTGTACACTATCAAAAAAAATATTTAAAACTAATCCATTTTAGTTCCATCTAAAAAAATATTAGAATTATAATTGCAGAATTATGATTGTCTTTGTATGGACTCTATTCCTATAATGCTGTTCTCTTTTTTAGCACTGACAGCAATATATTGTTAAACTCTTTCAGATTTATATTATAATAAATGCTTGAGACGAATCATTTTTATGATGGCAATAGGCAATGGTTCCCACAGCTAGTTTGGCCCTGGCTCTAAAACACTTGATGTTTGATGCATTTGTCTTCTTTAGATTAGTTCATATAGGGTTTCATCAACCATTTTTTTTTCTTTTCTTTTCTTCCTTTTTTTGATTAAATTTTGTTTTTGGTGAAATTTAATAATTTGCTTAACTTTAAACAAAGCAGTTTTATTGTTAGGGGTGCACTGATTTATACTGAAATATTCATTACATTGCATCTAGTATTTATACATTTAGAAAAATGCAGATTGAAGATCTTTCGTAAAGTGTACAACAAAGTAAAAATAAAATGCAATCTTTACTAGATCCAGCCTCACTATAAAATGTACAAACTTCAAATGCAGATAACAATCTGGACATTCTGATAAATAACAGGTCATATGCTGGTTAAAGCTGTAGGTTTGCAAATTTATACTTTCTGCAGTATTTGGAAATAATTTTGTTTTAAACTGCATTTCACACATATACACACAAAATAACCCCAATTAGACAGTTATTTTAAGAAAAGTGTTTTTTTTTTTAATTTCTCTTAACATTTAACAAATGACAACAGGCTTATATCATATAAATGTTTAGCATCGCAGCACCTCTTCAGGCCTTTGAAGTGTGAATAACTTTGTAGAGATTGCCCAGAAGCACCAATTTTATTGTTGTTTATTATTATTATTAGTATTATTGAAACTATTATTGTTATACTTATTATTATTTTTTATACCGTATTTCTTAATTTATACACACATTTCTTGATATCATTTCTCAGTGGGCCTTGTTTAGTAGAACTACAGACACAATACATGAAATTCCATACTTCTCATAACATTCTTTCTTTTTAATGACAAGATTTTAACGCTGAAAAAACATAGAAAATGTTCGATAAGATGTTTGTAGAAATAGAGCATTAGAGTATATCTTCCAGATTAATCTAGGCCATTCTTAATCTTACTCTAAATCAATGTAGCATGATTTCATCCTTTTCTATAACTGTTTTCATACAAATCTCATTTTTGCAATACAAAATTATCCTTGTTTCCTCTCAATGAAAATTAAAACAGATTACTATCTTCTTCCCAATACATTAGCATTATGTTTCCCAAGAGCCGAGCCCCTCTTTTGGGAAGCGATTTAAGGGAGTTAGTAGGGCCACACAAATACCTATTGATAAAATGTGATCAGGAATAAGAAACAAAGCATGTCATTTAAATCTTTTCTTTTAAAACCATGCTTGCAATCATTTTTTTTCTTTTCAGTACCAAAAGTCATTATCCTGCTGCTATTACTGATAAAATAGAAATCCAAAGAAATTCATATGCTCTTGACCGTCTCTGTTATAAAAAGATGAATGAAACCTTAACATTAAAAGTATGTTAAACAGTGCCTCAAGTTGCAGATCTATATAATAGAATTCAAATTCAAAATAAAATCCTGAAATTAAGAATAACAAAAATAAGAATTTCTTTCCATACAGGAAATCTACAGCACGACTGTACGAAATTTGGCACCTAAAGAAAAAAGTCATTTTACTTTTTGAGTTTTGAATTTCACTCAAAGTTAGTAACATAAATCTACAATTTCACCACTCTTCTTGTGGGACTGCTATGCTATATATGCTAGGATGCCTACCTTTCTTTGCGTACAGACGGTCCAGGATCTACGATGTCTGAGCTGTAATTATATACATATGTATAAATTAAATCAGAAAAGCAAAACAAAATCATCATAAAAAATATTGACCTTCTTCATATTTTTATGATCTAATGTCTACCTCTTTTTAGTAATACTAACGACACTTTTGATGTCATGGCTCTTCTCAATTATCAAATCCGCCCTTGATTTTTCCAGTTAAAGATAGATATTTGAGGCAGCCTTAATGATAGCATGTGTATCCTACAAAGTTGCATCTGTTGCTTTTAAAGAAATTTTTTTTTTGTAGATACCTTCCACAGCTGGATTTTTTTTTAAACACACAAATCTCTACAATTTTCTTACATAAAATTCTTAACATTGGTTTGACAAGCTTTATTTCTGCTAGTTTCATTTTATTCTTAATTCTTTGGAAAGAAATATGTGTAAAATTCTAGAGCCATTGGAAAAATTGGGGCCTACATCTAGATATATTGGGCTGATCATATGAAAATATTTTTTCTATATTTAGATTGTACATACCAGGGTACACCATCTGACCCTATTAAATACCATAGATATTTGATTTATCAAGCTTTAGTATTTTTTTTTATTTCTATACCATTGATAAGCATGATTAATACAAGTAATTCAAAGCAAAAAAAGAAGACATCTGCTTAGGAATTAAAGACCGGAGTCTAATCATTACTTTTAATGTACCAGATTTTAGCTCACATTACAAAACAGAAAAGGGGGTTTCACTTTCAGATATATATATGCAATGAAATAATTTGTCCCTTATTAACACTACAATTCTTCTTCATCTGTTTAGTATCACAATTTGTCTTACAACTCACTCTGACCTTGACTGTTGCATGCGTGTCTTCCTTGAGACATTTGATATTTAATCACTTACTTAACTTGAATTTTAGGGTTCCATTTGATCGAAGTCACCGTCAGTGGTGTAATATATTGAATAAAAAAAAAAATAGTTTTTATTTACTTAGTTGATTTTCCTGAGCTGTACCATGGCTCAATGAAATAATCTAATTTCAAAACTTCTGTTTCATTTCTTTTCATGGCACAAATTAGAACCAAATTCTATAATCCTCATTCCCATTAAAAATAACAACCGTCCAAAAAGTGCCCGAGGTGAAAATTTTAAAGTGAAAAAGAAAGCATACGTCTGAAATTGGTCATCACTCCTAAGTCTATTCTCTAATGTACAAAAAAAAAAAAAGGTCAAGTTCAGACTTGACTTTGAGAATTACAGAGACAAACGTTTGTGAGACTTTATCAAACTTGTTAAACAAGCAGACTTAGACAGTAATTAAAAAAGACTGAAGCTAGATCTGAATTTGTTATGTAGCCTAACATTATAAGGGAATAATGACACAGAGCTCACCGAAAGCTGACATAAAAAAAAAAAAAATAAAGAAAGAAAAATATAAATCTTGAAAATTAATTTTACAAATGCAAAGAAAACAAGCAAAAGTCAACATGCCATTAAGGTTTTTGGAACAAGCAAGAACTGGCATATTTGATCACATTCTGGAATGGGTGAAACATCAAAACTTATCCAAGTAATGGATAACACATATATAAATGAACTCGCACAAAAATCACACCGTCAACATCTAAGAGACTTTCAGTTAAAAGCATTTCTGCCGCTTGTTTGATTTTATCATGAAGTTTATGGTGCTCATCTGGAATGTGGAAAGAGATAGCTTGCGCTTGATTATATTGTAATGGTATATTAATACAGTATGAACTTGTGAACAAATGCGTTTGTTCTGCTGGACAGTATTGCTAGTAAAAATAATGATGAAAAGGAAATAAATGCTACAAAAACCTAAATTTCTCCTATAAGTTAGATGTTACATTCCATTATATTAAAGAAAAAGGTAAATGCATATGTAACACCTCTGGGATTTGAGTGCAAATTTCTCATGACTTATTAAGTGCTGCGCAATGAGGCCTTCGTTTTGTTTAATTTGTTGTTTATCTCATTTATTTTTTTCCAGTGACACATCTCTGATCAGATCCCTCTTTTTTTAGTTTTTTAATCACAAACGAAAATCATTTCTCTTGTACTCGAGCAGTCAAAGAGATGCGCATCTGGTATAGGGGGCCCTGTTGATTTATCTCTCTGGAATCCGTCTTTTTTAAGACTATAACTACCAATATCATGGTCAAGGTAGAGCTTAAAAGAAGATTCCACAGAAAGTACTTGGCATCTTAGGCAGCTTATCAAGGCAGAGTGACGAAGACATCTGTAGCAATATCTAGGCAGTCAATCAAGCCTCAAGGTAGTGTATGAGACTTCTGCTGTAAACTTGACATCTTGGGCAGTTCATCAAGGTGAAACAGAGAGGATTTCTGCAATATCCCCACAACTAGTAATCTTGCCAATGCAGAAATCATTTCTGCAGTAGCCAAATACCTAGAATCATGGCCATTTTGTCAAGGTAGGAGTAAAACATATCTGCAGTACCAACCAGGCATCCTATCAAGTTTCTCAAAGTAGAGCATGGGAGATTTTTGCAGTACTGACTTGGTGTCTCGGGCTATTTGTCACACAAAATTTCAATAAAAGATATCTGTTGTTATTACTAAGTATCCTGGGCAGTTTGTCAATAAATTTATGGCACAGTTTATGAGAATTACCCCTACCTGTTTATATTGTGCCTTTTTAGCACTGGAAGCAGCTTTATTATTAAAAAGTATGAATGAGTTTAGGAATTTGTGATGCTGTCCAGGTCTCTGTCATTGCTGCTACTGTTGGATTAACAATGCTTTAGTGTTCTAATCATAACCACCATCATGAACAAAATGTGATGGCTTGGTTGAGCTTCTAGCTGCTGGTACTGTTGCTGTGAGAGACACCAAAGAATATTGATACTTTTGCATACTATATCTTTGCTGCTGAAAGCACCAGGATAATGACCTTGTCAATTTTAAAAAAGAAAGCTGTAGGCATAGAGAAAAGAATAGGTTGGTTTGGTGTTCACATCATTTGAGAGTTTAAATGTAGCAACGATATCAGTGGCAGCATATCTTTATAACTATTACATTTGTGTTAATCTTGCCAACTGACATTTTTTATTCAAGGGATCATTGAACAATTGTTTCTGAAAAACACAATTTGAGAGTGACATAGGGGTGATTATAACATGAAATTGACAGATCAATAATATAAGAAAAAGACAAAATTAATACTGTACTATTAAACTAAGTGCCATAGAAGAGAAGTATTTTCAATAAAAGTTTCAAAAGTTTTGAATTTTCACAAAAAAAGAAGGCTGGAGATTGGAATTCCTCAATTCTTCTAATATCATTAAGAAATCAAGGGCATCTCGGTGCAGGGCAAATTTAAAATATTGGATATTGCAGGCTTTACCTTATATCTCAAAATAATAACTATATAACCTTTTCCCATGATACACATGCTGATTTATTATTTGTATTTGGTGGGCCAAAAAAAAAGTGCTCCCTACTTCAAGAGCGCACAACTCTGCACAAAACACTGCAACTGTCTTCAAACATTGTCCCAGTAAATGGAAGTGTGTGTTGAAATTTTACTAAGATGTGTCCAGTGGCTGTGAAGCAATCAGGCAACAAAAACACACACCTAAAAACTGTAATATCATGATGTCAATATTTGGAGCAAAATAAGAGCACATATCTAGCGGTGGGTAACTCTTGATTGGCATGTAATACCAATGTGAAATTTCATACTAGTTGCATGATAATACTTCTACAAAAAAGACAAACCAGAGGACGAAAACTCCTTGTCTATACAAGACTAATTGCATCGTTTTCACCGATGATAAAGATTTCACTTCAGAAGTTGCACAATTTGTCAAAATGACAATGTATTTGAAATGTGTGACAATGTATGGCTCTAAAAACATGAAATTCCACCGAACTGACTATATCTTCAAACCTAAAGATTTCCACACAAAGTTATGGTTTCTGTTGGGGTGTGCAGAAATGGAAAAACATATTCACTTTCTTGATATCAACCAAACAACAGTCAATTCTGAAGTTTATATCAATCTGCTGGATGAAAAACTCTGGATATACTGCAGATGTCTATACCTAAAGCTAATTTTTCAACAAGTTGGGGCAACATCTAATACTAGCTTTAGTTTATTCACACAAACCCATCTTAAAAACAACCCACAAGCATTAATTGGAAAAAAAAAATGAGTGGCCCTCCAAGTCACCCTATTTGAATCCAATGGACTTCCCTTGTCTGAAAAAGCATACTATTGTACACAAGAAAAATTCACAGAAGAACAATTAAATCGAAAAATTCAAGAGTGCCGGAATCAGATTACAGTTCAAGAAATCAGAAAATCTATCACCTCGTGGAAAAGGAGACTCAGGGCTATCCTTGACAAAGACAGAGGGCCTACTGACCACATTTGACTTAAAGAGCAGTAGTGGATGAAACTGGGATTATGATATTACAGTTTTGAAGTGTCCTTCCCTATTCCTAAGCTATTCTGGAACCACCTAACAGAAACCAATGACATTTCACACAAACTTTCATTCTAAATAGATCAATGCTTGATGAGAAATGCATGGACATACTAAGTGTTATCATGAAGTTATCCACCTCTCAAGCTGGGCAGTTTTTTTCTGCTCCTTGCTTAGCTTTCTAGTGTCAGCTGAAAAATTTAACACAGGGCATACAGTGCATAAACTTTTGATACAGGGAACTTTGAAGTTAAACAGCTAAAATCCAAGAAACCTCAGGCTCAAAGAGGGATACAAGAGTCCTCTTTTGGCATAATAAAACCACCATATATTCAATAAGTGCCAAAATTACCAACCTTGAGTTTAGTCAGGGAAGCAAGACTATTACTGAGCTCCATGAGAAAAAGAAGACCACACAAAACTATAGATCTACACAAGCAAGTGTATAATTTTTAACCCTTGTCTTTACTGAATGTGATAAAGAGTGCCAGCATGAATATGTATGAGCACTTTTGTTGGGTGTAAGCAGGGGGAGGGCAGGACTAATGCCAGAAAAAGGGCCCTCCCCCTAGAGGTCTGGACACTCCTAGATCTAGATGGGTCCAATACATGTGCAGCACAAGACATAGTGGCAGCAAAAGAAAGGGATGAAGGGAGGAGGGGCACAAAGCAAGGCATAACAGCAAGAGAAAAAAAGATGGGGTTGTGGGGGATGTGTATGTGTCGGGAGTTGAGCCCAAGGAAAGTGCAAGAGCGGAAGGGGTATTTGAAGGTGAGACAATTGAACATGTGTTTACATATTTAAGTAATTTATCTGGAAGAACCATGCATGGCACAAAGCCTGAGTTCATACTAGATTAGATAACTTGTAGGCTAGACCTCAAGTACACCTGTGTATTGACGGTGCTAAAACTGAACATGCAAAAATCTTTTCATCAGAACTGCTTAGACACAGATAGTGTACATTTTTTTTTCATGATTAATTTAAGGAAAGCTTTTATTCAATGAGACTTTGAGTTCAATTAGAGCATAATCACTGCCAGACCCAAGTATTTTATTACATCCACAGTTCACTGTTGTCTTAAATTGTTCTACAAAAATTTTTCTGGTTTGCTTCTTTTGCTTCAATGTGGAGAAGATTTGAGGTCTTTCCGTTCGTTCATTGTTTTTAACAAAAACTTGAAAAAAAAGCTCTCAAAAAGTAGACTCACTTTCTTCTCTGAGCCCTTGGTATTTTCCTTCTTCGCAGAAAATATAATGCACCCAAAACAAGAAGCACAATTACAATGACAGCTATTATTCCACCAATAATTGCGCCAATTGGAGCACCATCGCTGGAACCTGAAACAGGTAACATCAATTATTGAAAATAAAGACTAAGATCAGAAATGCATGGTAATTTTTTCACAGCCTTTTTTTTCAAAATAAGTAATGAAAATTAATTGAATTAAAGTTATTAATATGTCATCTTTTTTAAACCTAATAGTGTAAAAAAGTAATTTAAGCGAATTTCAGCGTCTTAAGCTTAAAGACATAAAGAACATAACTCATTTTTTATTGAACAATTACATCTTCTCAAGTGCCAAAACTCATGACAACAAAAAATCGATCTAAAAATTAAATGATTTGGACAGAATTAGATGAAATTTCAATTAATATGGAAAATGAGGGCGAAAAACAATGGGAAAAATTGCTTAGCGTGTGAATCTAAAAGGTCTACTTTGTTGGTTATTTTCTTCTTGGATAAAGATATCTAAATTTAATCCTGAAAAATAACTGTTATTTGTTAAGCATAGATAAAAATGAGAGCAGCTGAAATATCAAACTCTAAAAGGCACCGGTGTAGTGACTCAAGAGTGGTTTAGATTTAAGGAAAGCAAAATTCATCAGAGAAGAAACTCCCTTTAGGCAAGTGTTTTGCCCCTGAACTTCTATTAGCTACTTATGAAGGAACTGCTCATTCTTCCTCTCCCAAAGTCATCTAAAACTATTTTTGGCTGTCTTAACTGATGCTTTAAGTAGGAGTATGGAAAGACTACAAATACTGCACTCCCAGAAAGCATAAATAAGTTGACAGATCTTGAGGATGCTATGGTTTTAGAAAGCATGAAATCATTACAGTAAACGAATAAAGCCAGCAACTTTGCACTCTTTTTTCCACAGCAGCTTGTATTTTGCGAGCTCTGGTTTTTCAATGCTTGTTTATTGCAGTACCTAAACTAGATTTTGAACATGGGCCCCATGAATAAAGTCATCCCTCAGGCTCAGTGGCTTCATGCTCAGCAGATGGTCCTCATATACTGCACTGCTCTCTTAGCTAAAACATTTCAGTAATTTAAGCCTGCAATGGCCGAGACCTTGCATTCTTTCTTTAAGGGCTTGCTTTTTTATAAAATGGTAGAAGGCTTCATTCAACGCTCTATAATTATAGCATAAATTTATTTATAATATCAGTAAAAAGGAATATGATATGCAGTTATCAGTGTCTAGCAGCATCATGATCCTGTTTTTTCAGGTACTTGGTGATGAGAATGTAAACCCTGTCTACCTCAATGTGATTTTTTATTTTTACGAGGGATGTCCGAAAAGAAACAGGAAAAGGGGCATAACTCAAAGAGTTTTGATCAGATAAATTTGAAACTCACACAGATTGAAGTTCACTCTTCCACTACTTCTCAGTGTAATCCCAGTAGAGATCGATGCATTTTTGCCAGCGCGACAGCAGCGAATTGATACCCACTCGAAAGAAATCAACGTCAAGATTATCAAACCA
>BLXT01004058.1:50553-63806 GCA_019648995.1 Plakobranchus ocellatus | reverse complement strand
TTTACAGAATTAAAAAATATGGATTGGTTCAAGAATTATGCCCCTTTTCCTGTTTCTTTTCGGACGTCCCTCGTATCATAAAGAAAGGCCAAGCTCTAGGCTGTAGGAATCAAAGAGATTTTTATTCCAACTGAATCAAGCAAGTGTGTTAAGTAATTCTTTTTAATCGCAACACCTTTAAATTTACATACTCTTTTAGGCTTTTTTTAAATGCCTGCTTTTGTACTCGAATAAATATCCACTGTGAAAAATATGACTGTGCTCTATAGTTCATTAAAAGACCTATCATATAGCACTTTTGTAATTTCTGTATATTTATCTATTTTTGTAAACAGCCGTGTCACTTGCCATTGATAAACAATCGCTCAGAAGGCTTTAGACAGATATTCCACCAAATCACCTGCTCCCTGCACCAGGACAAACAAACTTTCTCAGTTCTTTGAAAATTGCTCTAAGCCAGGGCAAGTACACCTGGCGATCCAACAGAGTGTAGCCAAAGGACTGCCTGTCCAGCCTGAGACAGGGAGCTTGTTACCTTACAAGGTGGAACTTAAGAGGAACTTATCTCTGGTACAGAAGAACTGCTTGCATGGAAACGTCTTCAATGACTGGATATTTTCAGCTTATCTCCCCAAATAAAACCTAAGTCTCTCTTTGAGACATGTGAAGCCTTAAAGTAATTAATTCTGGAAAAGTCTATAATTTGATGCTCTTGATATGCTGACCCTTCTTAAATCTTGCTTGGCGCCTGTAAAGGAGACATTTTGCATTTTTTTGTAGACAGGGTTTAACTTATTTGGTTGCAACCTCATTCCGCTCTAGTTAATAGCACATCTAATGAAACTAACATCCTGTGGGTTTTGTTTTTCTATGAAGCAGAGGATCCTAAAGTCATCCATGAGAGCTTTGAGAGGTGGCACATTACATCCACCACCTACGTCTGCTGAATCGCTTTCCCCTCTGCTATCCTGCACACCCATGGAAGTACAAACTTCCAAGTTTATCCTATGGCTCTTGTTTCTCTTAGTTGAGAAACTTATCCTGAATCAATAAGAGAAGTAGTCTTCAAACATTACTTGAATTCCTGTGGCAAACGGTAAATTGTTAGAGCTTACTGCTTCATTTGGTGTCGCACTTTGGTTAGCAAGGTCCAACCAGAAGATGTCCGGGTTTTTTCCCTATTCAGCTTTTTAAATAGCTCTTAAATCATTGTGTACAAGACATTTCAAACCTCAGGAGGAGGCCCTTTCTGAGATTACATATTCACATAACAATTTTTAGTAAGGCATTTTGTTAGGCATAATTCCATGCATGACAAGGAGATTTCCCTTCTTCATTGAGTAGTAAGATTGGTCAAAAAGTGGTTAATTTGATTGACTTTTGCTCTTTAGGAATATACACACACACGAAAACCCTTCAGCTGTCAACTATTGCTTGCTAGCCTTTAGGTTATTCCAAAGACTGAAGTATCTTGTGAAACCATTGTAAAAGTTTAGACAAGTTTTGCCCAAAAGTAGGATATTCTATTTGGCTCAGACAAGGACTTACTTCTTGCCATTCTAATTACTGAGTTTATTTCGTCAATCGTTTGTGGCTTGTTGACTTTTTCTCCTGATATGGCCTTGCAAGACACTCAATATCCTCGTTCTGAATCAAAAAATATTTTTTTAGCCTGTGAGGTTACCTAATGGGGTGCTGAAAGAGCTGCATTCTATTTTTTTACAGGCACTGCTTTCATCTGCTTTGTAAGGTTTCTTTTCTATTTGTGCAATAATTCAATTTTCTTTGCCTTTTGCTCTTTTTCGGGAATGTCTAATTGTTTTGCTTCCAATTTGCTTTGAGAGGTGGCAATTACATCCATTGCTTAGGTGTGTCTATTCCTGGAAGCAACAAATACATAAAGTTTTAATCATAAAATGAGAAAGCAAGATAACGATGAGTCTCCAGCATGCAGAGATGAACTCCCCCCCTTTGCCAATTTCTGATAGTCCTTGAACCTCTGACACTGAGGGGAATGGGCCAAACCAATTCCTAGGTGTTCCTCTGCAGCCTTCATTTGCGAGTGTAAGCTTTGGATAAGATTCAGATCAGCACCCTTCTTTTTTTAAAACTATTATGGCTTTGAAGAATGTTCTTTGCTGTCGTGCCAAGAAGCTCTTGATGATTGGATGATATCATTTACAGAATTGTTCATTGCTTCTCTCCCAAATCAGTCTTGTGTTTTTTTCCAGCTGCATCAGCTAATGCTTTAAGATCTTAGGTTTGTCTTTTGCCTTTGATGGAAAGTTTACTCAGAGGATTGTAGGCAAATGTTCTCACAAACTGTCTAGCCTCAGTCTTGCATTCAGCTTTTTTTCCAGCTCTCTACTACTCAACTCTGTATCTTTTTATCTTTTATATGTGATTGTCTTTTCCGTGCTAGTTTCATATGGTGCTGTAAGTTCGACCATAATGATTTGTTAAGCAATAAGAGAATGGGATACCATCTCAGGCCTCATTCCTACATCATAGATGGCTCTAAAGTGGTTGTCCCAATCATATTAAAATACCCAATCAAAATTACTCACAAATCATCTTCCAAAAAACTTCTCTCCTTGCACATCTTTAACTTAAATCACTGACGACGGATCACGAGGATGTCTCATGACCGGTCATTGACCTCTGTGTACAGATCCCAAGACAGTATTGAGACTGTCCTTACGATTTTTTCTCTGCGGCCTATGCCTGATACATTCTTGGCAAGCGTTGTCAAGACTCATTTCATGCAAAGTTTGGTGGTTGTAGGGGTGGATCTGTTTAAGTTATGAAACCGTAACCAACCTGACCCTACACTCATAGCTAGGTCTATTGAATTATATTTTGTGATCACAATCGCTAGGTCTACATCTCGCAGTAGAACCAACTTGTTTAAAACTTTTGAAGAAAATTATGATTCCAATTCAAATGATTCAGAATATGGTCCCAAAAGCAAAAAACAATCAAATCAACTCAGAAAGCGATGAAGTTGCCAAATCTAGACCTAGATCTAATTATAAGAAATCTAGATCTAGCCTTTAGAAAAATTTCCAGAAAAGGAACAGCTTACACCAATTTTGAAAAATAATTAAAAAAAAAAAAGCATTATATAGAAAAGCTTGCTTGATGTTTAGAAAGATGGTTGTTTGAATATGTATGTGTGAAATTTCTATGGCAGTGTCTAAATATTACAAGCCCCTACGACTTTTTGAAAATACCCCTGAAACCCCCAGTTTTCAGCGCATGTAGACTTAACTGATCCCCCAATCTCCAGTGAATTAAAAAGTCAATAAACATCTAAAAGGAAAAAGCCCTTGGTCATTATACACCATGTGGTAAATGATGTTTATGCTTAGAGTACATTAGAAGGTTGGTAACTCACCAAATACTTGAATATACGTTTCTTTCACCAGCTATTCCTACGAAATGTCTAGCCAGAAAGAATAACTAAATCATCCAAAATCCTTTTGTCTCAAAGGGTGACATCTGGGTGTGATTTACTTGTTTTTGCTTGGTTGCAGTTAATATATAATATAACCAAGCACAGCATATTGGTTGAATGCTTTATTTTCAAAATTATTTTCTTTTTTTTTTCTATTCTTCACCTTATTAGCAATAATTGTTCCAGTGATATGCATAAAGCTGTATAAAATTCTTGATAAACTAACATCATCAGTAATACCATAGCTGGTCTTTCATAGGGAACCATTGCCACAGATATCTTACAGCTCATGTATACAAAGATTTCACATCACACATTCTAAAAAGAACATTTCAAGTGACACATAAACAGCGCATTTTAGACATGGCATCCACATTTAAACACAAATTCAATGAACTCAATGATGCCTTTAGGGAAGTTCACACACACATATCACATGCAAAATCTGTAGAAGACGATACATCATCAATTCAGGCACACATTGAAAGATATATGACAATTTAAAGAAAACATTTCTGCCACAATATTATACCCAAACAACATATTCTAGAGAAACACTGTATCCCATGGATAGAAAAATATTCTTTTGGTTTGGCTTTTCATGGTGAGCAGGGGGATGAGTTCATTCACACCTCGGTCCCCAAGTTAGAACACAGGTAAGCAGCCATGCGCAATGTAGGGAAACAATTAGAAACAATTCTGAAATCACATTTACATACATTAACAGAGCTCATTCTTAAGTCCCACCTATTAAAAAAGCGCAAAACAAAGTATATCTCATTTTTCACTCTTCTTTGATATTCATAAACTATTTTAAGCCCACAATAATTCACATTATAATAATTCACAATTAAACTTTTATTGTCAGTGCCTTCCCTCAGTAAAAAGACCAAGCTTTATTTCTAATTTCTCATGTGTATAAAACTGTTAGTACAGCCTCTGTTACTATGCAGCCTTGTATAAACTGTGGTATTTTAATACAAAATAACCCCAGTGGCAAGATATAGGACAAGGTACAATTCAGTGCTGTATTGTGCAAAAACTTATCTGCATGACCCATCAACATTCAAATTCATATAATTTTGAATTGAAAAAAGTCTAAAGGATGCGGTTGTGTGAGTTGTAAACTTAACTTTTCTCTAAATAATGGTCTAAATTTCACCAAACTCACAGGGGGAAAACATATTGAAATTTGTGATTAAAAAAGGTGATAAGAAAGAAAAAGTACATGAGTGGAGACCTCTCTTTTAAGTTATTGTATCTCCCTTGTTATATTACCCACACAGTTGAAATTTTCATGATCATTCTGTCTTATGTTCTTCTAAATATATAGTATATTAAACATGTCTATATATATATATTTTTTTTTTTTTGAATGAATGAAAATGACAAAAACAATCATTTCCCATCTCAAAGGCTTAGACTCTCAAATGCCCAATTTTGTTTACCTTTTGGCTCAATCAAACGCTTTATGGCTCCATTGAACATTCCGTCACTGTAGTCATTAATTGCTTGGACCTGTTAACAAATAAAAAAATAAAAAAAAATGATGAAACATTGAATGGGCAAATCTACAAGTGTTTAATCTAGAGTATGAGATTGCCATTCAATCTTTACTGTAGCCATGCAAAGTGCAGTATCAGTAATATCAAGTCTATGAACGATACTGCACTTCATTTGGCTGTGGCACATTTGTGGTTTAAATCACTTTTAGCTTTAAAATAGCAAAGCATCTACAGTGTTCATTCAATATCATACTAAGAGGATTAAAAAGAAGCATTTGGAACATGGCTGCATTCATGAAACAAAAATGGGACAAAGTTGAGCATGCACCTATTCTCTCCATATGCAGAACTATTAGTTTAAAAAAAAAATGAGCTCTAATAGATTTGGACCTTCTTTCAGTTTGAGAGTTTGAGTAATATCATAATATTAAATAACACAGAATCTTACTGATGTTGGACCAACAAGTGCAACATTAACAGTTTGATGTGCAATGCGCAAGAAGCACCTCTCATAAACATAATGGGCCAACAAAGAAAAATAGGTTCATAATTTTTTTTTTCAACTTAATTTGTGAAGGATGATTTTGGTCTTATCCTTTAAACTGATAATCACTATTATGTAACGAGGGTAAAGGCCAAATTTCAGCATTTTCTATCTTATATTTGTAATCAGGATCCACAGCTGTCTGCCGTTGTCTGCTCAGTTGTGAGGCTCAGCCCAGTGCCCCTATGACCCTCTTCATCAGGCTCACAACAAGGCTATTTTAAGATCTTTAGAGACAGTGATTGATTTTTTTTTATTGATTGTTGCATAAAGCCAGTCCACAACAAAGTAAATTCTCAATCTTTCGGGCCCTCTGTCAGGTGAGGATGCCGGTGGCAGGGCTCGAACCTGCAACAGAAGGGTCCCTGAAGATCTCAGGGTGGACTCGCTAGCCACTGTGCCACCGACACCCCCTTTTGGAGGCAGTGTAATTGATAAATAATTTTCACTAATATATGAACATTTTGGACCTAAAATAAAATTTTGAAGATGGCAATAGCTACAAGACACAAAAATTTTATTTTTACTATGAAGCAATTTAAACTTGTGACAAAAAATGCTTTTAAAAGCGGATTTTATTAATTAAGTCAGCGTGATGCAAAACCATCAACAACTTGAATGAGATACAGACTATGGTTTCTTGCAAGGTAGAAATGTGAGAAGAAAACATTACTAGTTTTGAAGTTGTTGAACTCAGATTGGCCCACATGGCATTTGACAGTAAATCCAACTTGAGGTATAATGTTGACGTTTTCTTTGCAGATTGCACTTTTAGTAAGAGTTTAGAGAAATGCACATGACCTCAATAGATTCATTACTTCAGCACCATAACTAAGAAAATCTGGAAACTTATTCCCTTAAAAAAAAAATGTATCTCTCTCAATAGCTCCCTCTTTTCTTGCTATTTGTTTCTATGCTTCTCTTTGTTTCTCTGTCTCTCTTCATCATCTTCTCCTCTCTCTCTCTCTTAATTTGTATGCCCCCTCTTCCTGCTTCTTCTTTTTTTTTTTAATTAAACCATTCAGAAAAGTTTAGTAATGTTCTTTTTAACATATGTTTTGCTTTTTACTTTTACTGAGATAAGTGACAGTAGTTTTTAAGATCATTGTAAATCGTTGGACGTTATGGTGCTTTATAATAAAATAGCTTTTTTTTTCTCTGCAGGTATTCTTTTTTGTATTTTTTCTATTGGTGAGTCTAAGAGTTCCCACCCTGCTCTCCTGATAAACCCAGACCAAATCTACGTTTCCATATGAAAGGTAGGCAGTGATGACCTAAAATGTCATGTTTTTGAAAATAAAATGTTCTGAGTAATTTTTTTAATATACTGTTATTTAGTGTTCAACGCCTAAGATTTTTTTTTTCTATAAGTTGGTAATATACACATGAAAACAAGAGTAGAAAAAAAATCATAAAAATTAAACAAAAGTGGACCAGTTTAATTCTTTTCATGCGTATCATGAAAAAATCTTAAGCAAGGTGATGGCATAGACCATTTTTCCAAATTCTGTCTCATATTTGTGTAAAAATTTTAATCTCTAACACATACCACAGACAATTGTCAATATATTCATAATTAGATCAGAACTTAACATGATTTTAATTGTATCTTGTGCAGCACAAAATGATCTTTCAAATGCTGTGAATCTTGACTATGTTAAAAAGTTTGACTTTTAAGATTGAGAAGTTGAAATTTCAGCTTTTGAGCACATTTTTTTATTGCACTGCTGCGCCAGGTATGCACACGTGGGTAGCATTAGGTAAGGCCACTGGCCCCTCTCAAATCTAATTGCTGCAGGAAATAAATGTTTGCCTAGTGGTAGTGTGCATAATGCATAAAATCTCCACAGTATGAAGGATTTTCTTGCAGGGCCTTTGAACTAAATTACTACTCTAAGCGTTATAAAAAGGCCCCGTGGTGAAAAAATATTACTGGTTGATGTCAGCTCTGCAAATTCATTCTCTATTTCCATGTGCAGTTGAGTATTAGTGGATGTATGATTTAAAATTAAACAGCTCATCGCTCTAGCTTGTACATTGTAAAATTAATTAACATAAAAAGTATTTTGCAATTATTGGCATGAATACCTGGAAAGAATATTCTATTCCCTCAAGAAGAGATGGACCAAAATTTGTTGTGGAAAAAAAGCAGTTCTCATTATGTGTGATTTCTGTTGTCTCCTCCTTAAAAAAAATGAAAAAAGAAAAGAGCAAAATGAGGATAAAACAACCTTACTGATCAAATGGTTTCGAAAATATTCACACATTATTTGTACAATGGCATAACTTGAAAAAAAAAAGCTACAGGTAAAAAAATACAGAAATATGTCTTAAAAACAGTTTAAATAAGTATGTAGAAATATAAATATATTTAGGTCTGCTTGTTTATAAGACATGCTTCATTACAAGCTTTTTTATAGTGATGATTACAGAAACGTTAAGACAGAACTGTTTTTCTTAAAAGTATATAAGAAAAAAAGCAGCTTTAATAGTTTCTTTCTAAAAACTATTCAGTAAATAATTCCTGTATTGGACTCAACGAAATTGATTTCAAGACATATATTTACTTTTAATCACACCATAGTAGAAAAAAAGTCCCATTCGAAAATAAGATAATGTGGGAAAAAAACAGCAGCAATTAACATCCTGTCAATTCAAGTGAATAAAAAAGTCCATTTACTAAAACGATTCTCAGTTACCCAAAACATAAAAATTGGAATGAACTGATGAATTGAAGTTTCATTTGATAGAGTGACTTGTGGCTAACTTGACAATTTTTTTTTCTATTGTACCTTTCTAAGCTCTTATATATGAACAGATTTGTGAGTGTAAGTAACCTGTTACAATTACGGTATCATTTGACCAACTATGGCAGAATAAAAATTTAAAAGATGGAGGAAAAAGTAAATTTTTATTTATCTATCATGTCTTTGCAAGTAGTGTACAATGTGTTTTTCATCGAATCCATCAACCAATCATTATTATGAAAATGTTCATACTAACTCAAATCAATTGTCACATATAATTTAACAAACCTGTTCTCTCATACTTTGTTTCCATTGTTTACGCACAACATATTTCAAGAGGTTTCCATTCCTTTCTGTTATACGTGGACATCGAAAGCTTATGGCAATTTTTTGAGCATCATTTTCATCAAGTTCAACTTTGAAGTCAATAACCAGGCCTGGTGCTGCAAATATACAGTAAAGGGGAGATAATACAGCTTCAATATTCTTCAACAACAAATATATTTATCAACGCTTTTCTTGGATGACTAAGACCAATATTCACTTATATCTGCTTAAGACACACCACCTGAAAAATAACTGTACAGCTGTGATAGCAAATGGCACTTTTGCTCAGTACAAAAACATAATTCCATAGCTCCTGATACTGGTTTTTTTTTCCCCTGCAAATTTAATCGTAAATTCTAAGCTGAAAATCGATTGCACGTAGCTTATTTTACCAATTTTTTTTAATGCCTAAGTAATAACAATTTATTTTCTCTTTAGAGCTCAATGTCAAGCCTGCCATCACTGGCCAAAGCAGGTCTGTGCATTTCCTATCTCTTGAGACAGAGTGAACTCTTGCAGGTGCATCTATTTTGCCTCAAAATAATACAGATTTTGGCCTTGAATATGGAAGAAAAATTATACTAGCCACAGCTAAATGTTTTCAACTTTTCTTATATGGTGAGAGTTGGCCCCATAAGGCAACTTTCCACAGGTGAGCTTTTTTACTTTTCTGGTGAAAAATAGAATTTACATTATATTTTGAAAAGTTGTTTCACTTCACCTTTCATAAAACTTCAATGTGCCAGATATCTTTCAAATGAAAATGAAACAGGTCACAAAGCTTATATCTCTCTATTAACTAATAGCTTTCTTTTTTCCTTTTTAAAATGTGAGAAAATTCCTTTACATCCTATGTACAGATATGAGTTGCCTTTTCTTCCCTTGTATGAGGTGAAAATAAACTCCCAAAAGGAAAAGAAAATGTCCTTTTTTTTTTTTTTTAAAGAAAACTTCAATAGAAACCTATGACATCAATACCTGAGAAGTAATATATTTCAAAATAGTAAAGTATTTGTAGGGTATATTTATACAGTATTCACTGAATTGTGAGAAAATCATAAAAAAATTATATCACCAGGCATGGCAAAATGAACTAGACTGTCAAGACTTTTAATCTTCTAAGCATAAAGAAGATGTCAAAAGAGCACTTTGTAGAGGAAAAAAAATTGTTTGGTGCTTTGATTGGAGTGCAATGACTTAATTTGCACTTTAACTACATCATATGCATAATTTCTATGGAGTAAAAAGTAAAAGGGTTGTTTGCTTCTAACTTATTTATTAAAGGTGCAGCAAATTTCTCTGAGGCACAAACCTTAGCTACCATGCTATAAAAGAAGCATTAAAAATTTCATTGGATTTGACAAATCCTTCCCCCCCAAAAAACAATTAAAAGAGAATATTAGAATAAAAAAAAAATTTAACTATAATAAAAAAAAAAAAAAAAAAGAAAGAAATTTCTATTGAATAAGCTGGAGTTTTCCATAAAAGAAATTATGTCACTTTTTGGCAAGATGAGTTATTCACATAGTCTTTAGAGTTAACAATGGCGCACATTTCTATCTTGGTTTGATACCCATATCTTAAAAATTGAAGGAGTTATTTTGACTTTTTAAAAAAAGAATATAGAGTTAAAAATGGCGCATATTTCTATCTCGGTTTGATATCCATATCTAAAAAATTGAAGGAGTTATTTTGTTTTTTTTAAAAACGAATAACCACTCAGGCACTGGCTATCTCTTTGTCTTATGATACAAAAATATTCTGGATCTATTTTTTTTAATCCACTGGACATGCTTTTTTTCAACACTAAATGATAGAATCATCGCGACCATAATAATACCTTTTACTATCTCCTACTTTTTCATTTACTATTATTTAAAACGGAACTCTGGATGATTCAGATATTCTTATGAGGTGTGCAAAACATCTTTTCTCTTTAAGATTCAAGGTGTCACTTATATAATGGCAATATTATTACAATAACTTAAAAAAAACTTGACACTGGAGTTTCTATCGTCTTGAAAAACATACCAAACAATTTACAGATAAAAACATGGCAAAAGATTTCGCTTTTTCACTTTGTCATAAAGATGTAAAGAGAGAAAACATCTCTTTACCTGCCTTGGAGTTGTTAGTAACTACACGGAATGTGTCTCAAAACTAACATATGATATATTTTATAAAGCATTAAAATATGGATGTGGTCTTTTGGAAAATGAAGACTATAAGACCAGTGAAAGGGCACAAAATTACATGTAAACATACTTTCAGGTGGCTGTTTGCCATATTTTTAGTTACATGCTACATAAACCATATAAACCACTAACAGAGTAGCCAGGTCAGGATGCAATGAAGAGAGGATGCTTCAAAGATTGTAAATCCTTCGTACGATGCCATGTACTTACAAATGGTCTACTTGTCTTCAACAAAACAAATTATGAGCTTGTAAAGAAAGGAAAGTCCTTAATAATTTTGTGGCATGAGAGTGTATCATTGCCTCAGCATTTTATCAAAACATTGTTACTCTCCAGCACACAAAACAGCTCTGTGGCTTGTCAACTAATCCAGTCCAAATAAAAACTGGACATCGAATATCTTGCTTCTTAAGTTTGATCATTCTATACTACAATGCAGAGGAATTTGTCTTAAATACTTGAGTCACAACATACCTTCATGGCATTTGACTTGGCATATAGTTGCATTGAGGCAAAAATGCACCAAAAAAGCAAATCTTCAGAGGTTTTGCAACCAAAGACATTGTCTTTAAAACTTTGGAGATCTGATACACAAATTTTACACAGACCTTATTTGAGCTAGATTATTTCACCCTGGTTTAAGATTAGCTTGGGAGAAATAAAATTTTAAAGCTTTCACTTTGAGGATCAATGCCATTTTCTGCCTTTCCATATGACATTATATTCTTTATTGTGCCAAAATAGTTCTTGTTTTCACATCTTTGTCACAACTTTCCTAAGTCCGAAAAAGGAACAAATTACATCAATTTTGAAAAATCATAAAAAAAAATATATATTATATAGAAAAGCCTCTTGTTGCTTTGTTAGAAAGATGGTTGTTTGAATATATAAGTGGGAAATTTCCATAGCAGTGTCTAAATATTACAAGCCCCTCTGATTTGTTGAAAATACCCCTAAAACCCCCAGTTTTCAGCGCATGTAGACTTAACTGATGACGAAGATTTACACAAATTCTACAATGATTTGGATACAGCAAAGACTCAATGCAAATCCCAGGATCCTCTCATAATCATGGGTGATTTCAACGCAAAAGTAGGCACAGAAAAAGTAGACGATATTGTAGGAAAACATGGACTGGGCATCAGAAATGAGCGAGGTGAGAAGTTAATTGAATGGTGTCAGACAAATAATATGATAGTGGGAAACACATGGTTTCAACAATTTCCAAGGAGAAAATGGACATGGAAAAGCCCTGGTGACGAGACCAGAAACCAGATAGACTATATGATGATATCTAAAAGATATAGGAACACATTGCTATTGGCAAAAACATACCCAAGCGCGGATTGTTATAGTGACCATGTCCCAGTGGTAGGCAAGTTCAAATTAAAACTAAAGAAAAATAGCAAACCTTTCATCAACATCAAATTTGCTCTGGCAATACTAAAAACAAATCAAACCATCAGGGAAAAATATCACATCTCAGTCCAGAATAAATTTAAAGCCTTAGGAGATGCAGAGGAGGTAGAGGAGGGAAAATTTCAAATCGGCAATAATGGAAGCAGCTACAGAGGTGATCCCAAAAGTAAAAAGAAAGGCAAAGCAAAAATGGATGACAGAAGAAATCTTAAACTTGATGGAGGAAAGGAGATGTGCTAAGGGCAATAAAGAAAAATATGAGCAAATACACAAAAAAGTGCAAGTGTCAAAAGAGAACTGGATCAATGAGAAATGTAAAGAGATAGAGCAGCAGCGAAAACATGCACCACAAACAATGTACAGAAACATTGAGGAAATCACAGGAAAGAGAACATTCTTATCAACTGGGTGTATAAAAGCAATGAATGGTGATATAATCGATAAAGAAAAAATCTTAGAGAGGTGGGCAGCATACATAAGAGAACTCTTTAAAGGTGACAGAAAAGATCACAACATCATGAAGAATAATTTTGCAGGCCCCTCTATCATGAAGGAAGAAATAGAAACAGCTATAAAGAAGATGAAACATGGAAAAGCAACAGGCCCAGACAACATTTCGGTAGAACTAATAGAGGCCCTTGAAGATTTTGGAATTGGAAAGTCACACATCTTCTGAATGAAATTTATGACACAGGGCAGATTCCAACAGATTTATCCAAGCCTATATTCATTGCATTGCCAAAGAAGCCAGGTGCAACAGAATGTGAATTACACAGAACAATCAGTCTCATGAGTCACATCACCAAAATACTGCTAAAGATCATAATGCTGAGAATAAGGAACAAAATAAAACCAGAAATAGCAGAAGAATAGTGTGGATTTGTAGAAGATAAAGGAACATCAAATGCAATATATATTCTGTGAACCTTAATTGAACGCGCCCTAGAAGTACAAAAAGATGTATATCTGTGTTTCAATTGATTACACCAAAGCTTTTGACAGAGTACGCCACGATGAGATAATAACGCAATTGAAACAACTTAACATTGATGGAAAAGA
>BLXT01004058.1:0-16542 GCA_019648995.1 Plakobranchus ocellatus | reverse complement strand
GAGAGAGAGATGGAGAGAGAATATGGTAATAAGCATGTGTGAAGCTTTCCTGTAACAAACCATCTAGGCCAGTTTTCAATGAAATAGACCTAGATTTCATTTCTCCTTTCCTAGCTCAGTTGTAAGCTGACAAGATACAGTCTTCTACTTAAATTTTGTTCTTATTTTGCCTTAAAAAGGTGCCAAGTGGAGGTTTATGGTAAATAAAAACCTCCCCATTCTCTTATTTAATCATTGCCTTGATAATTTTTTTTTTTTTTGGGGGGGNNNTTTTGGGGGGGGGGGAGGAAGGAGGAGAAGGAAGAGGATGAAGATGATCATGATGACTAGAGAGAAATAATCTTTCGATTAAATTTAAGGTAATCCTATTCCTAAAGCAGCTAGTATTCTAAATCACATAAGTCATGAATTTGATGCTAATAACTTGTGGAAATGTCTTAGTGCAAAGTTAAACTCACCTCCATAACAATCTCCATTAACAGAATACCTTTGCTGAAAAGGACAGCGACACTTTTTATCCAAACACATCAAAGGTGAGGAGGGGACACATTTGATGGTTTCATTATCGCACTGGCCTCCATGTGATTGTTCTGGATATTAATACAAACAGTTTTACATATGCATTAATGTACAAACATTAAATTGACATAGAATGGAAATGTCTTACTTTCGCACAGACAATTAAAAAATTGAATTTAATAATTTGCAAAAAAGATAAATTGCCAGTAACACAATCAATTACCCACAATGAAGGATTACCACTTTAAGTTTTATGTAATCATTATATCTATATATAAACACAAATAAAAATGTCACTCATAGTTGTTTAATATTTACAAGGGCATCAGACATTTCTAAAAAACCCTACTGCTTTATTGCATAATAAATGGCCTCATTGAATCATAATATTCAGATGAAATTGATTCATCTTCCTTCAGCATGAGCTAGAGGGTTGACAGGGAACAGATGGACACTCTAGGCCATACTTTGCTCATAAAGCAATTAATGTGAAACTGAAAATATTTCTTCATACAGAATTCAGGGTATACTGCAATAGCAGAAATTCATCATCATCATCAGGTACCTTGCCTGGAACAGACATTGGCGGTCATGTTCCTCCACTCATACCTATTTTCAGTTAATCTTATAAAGTTGTTATTGCTACCCTTGCCTATTCCCATGACTTAAGATTTTCAATAATAATTATTGAATTCTGTCTATGTCTACTGCGTTTGCCTTCAATCTTTCCTATGGTTTCTAAATGTGCTAAACCCATATTTTGGCAAATATGGCCTAAAAACTGTAGTTGCCTCTGTCTAATGGTTTTAATAAGTGATTGCTCAAGATTAGCCTCTTTCAGAACAAATTCATTTGACTTTTTTTCTGTCCATGATATCCTCATCATTATTCTGATAAACCACATCTCTACTGCTTCAAGTTTTTTTTCTATTTCTTTGTTCATTGCCCAATACTCACTACCATACAAAAGTTCTGACCATACATATGTTTTAATTACCCTTATTTCGTTGTCATACTTATGTTTCTATTTGCAGGGATAGGTTTCATTTTTTGGAATGTATCTTTAGCCATGGCTATTCTTTTACTTATTTCACTTGTGCATATGCCATCTGATGTTATCAGATAACCTAGATACTTGAATTTTGTAACTTGTTTGATTTTTTCGCCTTTGCTAACTTAGGGTTAGAAGATTTCTTTGAGATGACCATACATTCCGTTTTCTTTACATTCAAAGACAGGCCCATTCTTTCGCTCTCTAAAACTATAGTATCTAGAAGTTTTTGGAGTTGCTTGCCAGATTCTCTATTAAAACTGAATCACCTGAGATTATTAAGATTCTCTCCATTTATTTTTAAGCTGGAAATACCATCAAGATTCCTTAAGATTATTTCACTATATAAGTTAAAAAGATCAGGAGACATTACACATCCCTGCCTCACACCTCTTTTGATGGGTTTGAAATCACTATGTTCTCCTTCAATTCTTACAGATGCAGTCTGATCCCAGTATAAATTTCTTATCACTCTCAGATCTTTCCCATCGATGTCTAATTTTTCTAGCATACGAAATAGCTCTACATGTCTTACTTTGTCAAAAGCTTTAGAATAATCAATGAAACAGATGTGGAGATCTTTTCGTATTTTTATACACCTTTCCATAAGTACTGACGGAGTGAATTTTGCATTTCTAGTCCCTTTATCAGGCATAAAGCCGTCCCTTTATCAGGCATAAAGCCAAACTGTTTTGGGGATATTTCTGGTCTTAGACTCTTGCGCATTATATGCATCAAAATGCATAACAGGATTTTTGTAAAATGGCTCATTAAACGGAAATTACTCTCACTTTAAAAAATCCCACAATCAAACATTTTTCTTCCCCTGAAATCAGCAACGATTACATAAACTGCAGAGAACGATC
This sequence comes from Plakobranchus ocellatus, assembly GCA_019648995.1. Taxonomy (NCBI): domain Eukaryota; kingdom Metazoa; phylum Mollusca; class Gastropoda; family Plakobranchidae; genus Plakobranchus; species Plakobranchus ocellatus. The sequence continues at coordinate 14,106 of BLXT01004058.1, read as the reverse complement.
TGCCAAAACAGGATACCATCCTAGCATGAGGCCTCCATGGTGCCAAGGTCTAAGGAGACCTGATTAGTCACTGACTAGGGAAAGCAGATGATCAAGTGGTGCCCAGAATGAATGCATATGAATCAGTGCCTTGATGCTTTGCTGGTTCAAATTTTAGTGTGAGCCATATCACAGTATCACCTTGATGCCTTCATCTGATGAGAAATATTTCTTGCTAAGCAGGAGATAAAATGGCACAATTGTAGAAGCTGTAGTTGAAATAGTGATAGCAATACTTTTTTTTTCCTTTCCAGGGACAGATTGTAAAGGCAAGACTGCTGACTACATAATCAAACCTCTCTGCATCCCATCCTTCATTCATTCATCTTCTCACCTTTACCTTGGTAGGCCAATACAGATTCTAAAACACAAAATTTGTCATACAATTTGTAATCCTAGAAATAAGTAAACTTTGTTGCAATAATAATGTTTATTTTGAATAGCTGATTACAATTTTTTTTTCCTGACATGCATTCCTTGCTTGGATATCATGGACAGAAATAAAGTCCAATGAATCTGTACTGAAAGAAGCTTATCTTGAGCGATCACTAATTAAAACCATAAGACAGAGGCAACTACAGTGTTTAGGCCATATTTGCAATTGAAAGATTGAAGGCAAACGCAGTAGAGGTAGACAGAGAATAACTTTAATTGAAATATTAAGTCATGGGTGATAGGCAGGAGTAGCAACAACTTTATTAAGTTAACTGAGAACAGGTTTGAGTGAAGGAACATAATTGTCTATTTCTGTTCCGGAAAGGTACCTAAAACAAAAATTTCCTTGCTTAGACATGATGAGAAAAAAAAAGGTTGACTCCATGACATCTCACAATAAGAAAGGTTGACAAACATCGCCTTATCTTGACTTTTGGTCTAAGAAGAAGTTAAATTTTCATACTGATAAATTTGTCAGGTTCTATCTGTCTTGGTTTCAGTATAAGGTGGTGATTCAGCTACAAAATACTATTGTAGCCAATGGGCAGTCGGCCATAATTTAACATGGCAATTGCAATCAGATGTCACAAATAATCCTTTTGAGAAAAAGGCATTTAAAGTCTGCCATGTCTTGTTTACAAGTCTTATCTTGGCACATTACCATCATCTCTAAAATCAGTTTTCATCACACCAAAGCTTACTGAATGGATTTTCAGGTTAAGTCATGATTTTAAATGTTTAATATACACAGTGTGACTCTTATCAACATATAAACTTGTTAATTTGCGTGAATGTCAAGTAAATTGAATGTCATTAACAGTTTTCTTGTTCATGTAAATTTCCAATAAAATTTATCTTATATGCATTTGAAAATCAGGTAGTTAATCTTGCAGTGATATGTTAAAAAAAACATTTTGATTTTCTATAAAATTGTTTAATCCAAGCCATCATCCACCCGTGTCTTTCTTTACCCTCTCTGGTAATTAATAAGCAAAACTGAATTAAGGCACACAAATAATTATAACTGATAAGATAGGTGCTCGATAAAAAATGAATGTACTTACTTGTATAAATCTGTTCTGTATTGACTTCATCAGTTGATATATTATAATACTCAGACACTAGAACTGTCTTTATATGGTATGAGTATTGAGTTCCGTTTGTTAAACCCGAAATATTTGCACCGTGCACACTTGTCTCGTCAATTGTGCCAATACCAGTAACCTTATAAGTCAATGAAGATGTAAGTTTCCTTAATGGCTGATTCCAGGAGATGCTTATTGAACTTTCTGATGATGAAATGTTGTTGATATCGACTTTCAGATCATTAACTGGAAAAATGAAAAAAAGAAAGTTTTTCATGAAAAGACCAATTAAAGAAACTTTTTGTGGAAATAAAATTCATTTATTTTTAAAGTGATCCTTAAAAAATAAAATAAATCTTGAGAAAGGCATTTTACTTTTCAATATTTAAAATACATGACTATTTTATTGATATGAGAGTGAGAATATTGGCAGTACAATGACTAGGATACCACCCCTGAGATCCACATTTTTTGCATATTTGAATTCGTTTGTGGCTTGAAAAATGAATGAGAATTGAATGGGAGGTATGTTTTTAGTTAGCTATTGATATCAATCCCTACTTAAAAGGGAAATATATCCCTATCAGAAATCTATACTGGGATAAAACTGCATCTGTAAGAATTGAAAAAGAACACAGGATTTCAAATCTATCAAAAGAGGTGTGAGGAAGGGGTGTATAATATCTCCTGATAGTTTAACGTCAACAGTGAAATAATCTTAAGGAATCCAGAGGATATTTCAGGCTTAAAGTTCAATGAGAATCTTAACAATCTCAGATTCGCAAAGGATACAGTTTTAATAGCAGAATCTGATGAACTGCTCCAAAACTTTTAGATACTGTAGTTACAGAGAGCAAAAGAATGCACCTGTCTTTGAATGTAAAATAAAAAAAAGGAATGTATGATCATCTCAATGAAAGCCTCAAACCCAAATGCAATCTTGTTATCAAAGGTGAAAAAATCAAACAAGTTACAAAATTCAAACATCTTGACTGCCTGACAACATCAGTTACGAATAATGAAAACATTTGTATGGTGTCATATCTCATCCCCAGGTGGTGCTGACAAGCCACTTGAGTATTGAAAAATGTCTTGTTTGTTTCTTCTAAAGTTTGATGAGATGCTTTTTACAGGTAGTCTGCTATTCAGCTAGACCCCTAAATATGTTAGATATCTTTCCCTGGCTATCTGTTGGCCTTCAGTCCTAATGTTAAGGCTCTGCTTGAGAATGGTTTATTCATGTTTGTTGTTGATTTACCATATTTGGCAATACTTTGTGAATTGTTCTAAGTCAAGGTTGTTGTATTTTGCACTTTTATGGATATGGTGATGCATGAGTCAGGTGCAGAGGTCGACTGCATATATGACTTCATGTGATTTGATTTCTTTGGCCACATTATTTATAAAGATATGAAGAACAGTGCAGCTGAAACTTGAGCCTTGTGGAATCTCTTCTTTTAATTTGATGAGAAGATATTATTTTTTAATTTTGGTTTGACTATTTCTCTCATTCAAAAAGTTTTTGAGTCAGTTATTTAGGATTTAGAAAAAAGACTCTTTCTCCAAACGCGATCATTATTCTTCTGAAGATTGATAAAGGTGACAGTGTTGTGTGTACCTGCTCTTAGGTTCTATGACACCGAGTGAATACCTGGTCTTCTGCTCTGCTCCCATTTCTTCTTCTTCTTCTTCAGGTGCCTTGTATGGATCAAACATTGGCGATCATGTTCCTACACTCAAACCTATTCTCAGTTAATTTAATAAGGTTGTTGCTACTCTTGCCCATGACTTAAGACTTTCAATAACTGGTACTCTCTGTCTATCTCTACTGTGTTTGCGTTCAATCTTTTCAGTGATTGCTAAGTGCTCTAAACCCTCATGTCAGCAAATGTGACGCGTTCTGTCAAACCGGGGCATAAGGTACCCAAGCCTATTTTGAGATATTGTTATGTAAAGTTAAGACAATATTTTCCTATCTAAATTTTTTATTGCATATTCCGATCCTAAAGACATTAGTCTTGAGGTTTATTATAAAAAACAACATTTTTGTGTTTGAAAATACACTTAATATGACATTTCTTTGACAGAGGTCTAACTCTTGATCCAGAATTAGGCAAAACATGACCTATTTTCACAATGATTTTGGTCATTAATCAACAAGCCACTCTGGCATTGTTTGGTATCACTGTAATTGGGAAAACCTGAACTTTCTAAATATAGCATTGTTTTCCACATTTAAAATACTTTCCATCAAGCTCTTCTATGATAAAATCTGTGAAAAAATAGCGTCCGTTGATAGCAACCGAGGGAAATCCCCTAAATCCAAACAAATGAGTGGCTTTAGAATAGTCAATGAAACAGAGGTGGAGATCTCTTTGCACTTCTATACACATTTCCATAAGCATTAACAAAGTGAATATTGCATTTCTAGTTTCTTTATCTCAAACAAAAATTGTATCGTCAAAACGAAAAGATAAAATTCATCAAAGCAAATACACTGCTTGTCTATATTTATGCCACTGATAAATTAAAGTGCCCTCTGTCGAGGATAAAATCTTTCCTATCGAAACAGATAATCTCAAAAATGCACTTTTCTTTTTTTTTTTTTTATCTCTTCTTTTTTAACCCTATCTAAAGCCAAGGAATTTTTAACACAAAATGAAATAGCACAGCAAGTTCCATTATAGGATTTTAAATAGTAGCTACTGACTTTAATGCTCACTATTCTTTTCAGTGCCAGAGTCATAAAACTGTCTATGCTTATTAGTGATCTTTTGTTGGTTTTCACAGAAAGATCAAAGATCACCCAAGTTTAAAAAAAGTAACTTTCTTGCTCAAATCACACAGACATTAATTTTTTTCCCATCTTAAAAAATGCAAATATGAAAAAATTTTAAAGGATACTAGGGATAATATTTCATAAATGATAAGATTTACCATCTCTACAAGCGGTCTGTTCACTGTCCCAGAAATGATTATTGGAGCAAATGCAACGCATCCCATTTTGTCTGTCATCTTGACATGATGTCCCATCAACTCTACATTCATCATGATGGCCACTACAAATGGCACCATGATCAAGTTCTGTAAAGAGATAGAAAAACATTTATCATATAAAAAAGAAAAAAAAAATTAAAATCAATGACAATTTGTTCATTTGATTGTTGTAATGCATCTTATACAGGATGAGGCTCTGTGCACTTTTCACTTCCATTGTACAATAAGTCTCCTTTAGCCATGTATATTCATCAACAAAGTCAAACTTTTTAGCTGATTAACAAAGTCCTCCTTGTCATGAACTTAATATTAAAGGTGGAAAATGTAACTTTTTGAGTGTGCACACATTAGTTTCACACCATTGTATTTGCGAGTAGCTAAACTGCTGATTCAGGAAGAATAAACTCTCGATTAGCCTTTAGATCTTGTCCAATGCTAAATCTAGACTTTCTTCGTCTTGGTTGATTTTCAATCTACAGATCTAGCCTTATCTAGGCTAAGAATATAATGCTAGAAATGGATGTTCATTCTATAGGAAAAAAATGTGTAACAAAGAAGCCAGTAGACCGCAGAGAAATGTTCATTAATCTGTAGTAATGTGAAAGAAACTTTCTATCACCCAAACAAAGGTCATATTCAACAATGGTTCACTGAGATTTTTGCAATGGGCTAATCTACTATTTCACAGGTCCATTACAAGCTTAGATCAAGAAAAGCATGCCTTGTGTTCTAGTATTGTGAACTCTGTTTGCTAGCCATAGGAAGGAAACTAGCATACAATTCGTCAAATACTTGGACAGAAACAAGACACAAGAAAAAAGTAAAATACCTACATCTTTCTATGATCTGAAGACTTCATAGTCTAAAGTCTTCAAAGATTACTTTGTGATCAATGATACGGTTTTTCAGTAATGGTATTTACTTCATGCTCAATACAAGAATCTTACCCCAAAAAATATACCTTCCATGTATATTACTATGTAATGATTTAATATGACAATAAAAGTAAAGTGGATCCCACGCTTAGTCCGAGCATTGGGGAACCAGGAGTAGGATCCTGATTGTTCTTGGCATATCCCGTATTATGAGGTGGTTTACCATTGCTTTCCTCACCACCTTTACTTCCGTTGGGTCTTAAGAAACCTAGCTACCCATATTAGGGATGGGTGGAAACAGAGGAGCAATGAAAAATTGACTTGGCCTGGACTGGGATTCTTGGACCTCTGACTTGGTAGCCAACTGCCCTACCAGATGATCCACCGCTCCGCCAATATGACGGTAAAAACTCATATGTTAAATACAACTTTATTTTATTATTTGTAGAATCATGATGGACAGCAAAACAGAATGAACATTCTTGAAGTGCACTTTGTTAATATATAACTAGAAGGATTTCAACGTTTGACCCATCTGCAACGCATATGTTACCTATGAACATAATCCTGTGTACTACCTACACTCATATTTCAGAGGATATTCAAGTAATGCTGGAAGACTACTTAAATGGTTTCGAAGATGAAATTCTCAACTGAGAGATACATATAGACTTGATAAACTTGGAGGTTGGCACTGCTATGGATTGAACAATAGCCTCAACGGAGCTACAGAGGGGAGTGCGAGCCCATCAGACCTTGCCAGTGGATGTTATGTGCCGCCCCTGAGGGCTTTCATGGGTGACACTCTGATCCTGTGCTCCAAAAGAAACGAGGCTCGCAGCATGCTATTTCGGTTAGATGCTCTAATGAGCTGGAGGATAATGAGTTTTAAGCTGAAGAAGTCTCGAAGCCTGTCAAGGCAAGTTAGATGAAGATGTCTGCTTCAAAGTAGGCAGTCAAGATATACCAAGGATCAGTCAAGAGCCTGTCAAGAGCTTTGACAGATAATATGACGCATTCCTAAAAGACACCAATCTAACGCATTAGAGCAAGTTCATTAAGTCTACAAGCTATAGACAAGCGTCACTTGCCGGGGAAGTACAAAGTGTGGTGCTCCAGTTTATGTTTATCCTAAGGCTCTTGTGGCCAGTTTTAGAATATGAGATCAGCACCTCAAATAAAAAATCTACAGACGCCAAAATAAACAGGTTCAAGAGAAAATGGCTAGGGATTCCACCCGGTCTAACGGATGTTGCAATGTACTGCCACAAAGCGAAGCTGAGACTCCTCTAAAGTCAAAAGTTGAAGAATATAAGTGTGGAAAAGCAAAACTAATGGCAATGCTAGGAGATTAAGAGGATCCATCAGTGAGATCCATTCAGCCCTAGAAAAGTAAAAGTTGACGAGACAGTTAACCACGCAAAAGAGGGTCTAAAAATGAAAGAGATAATTGGTCTTACTCAGACCGAAAAGAAAGGACTAGGATCAGATGGGATAAAGTTGTGGTCAAAAACAGAAGGTAAAGAGAAAAGAGATATGATAATTGACGCAATCAGGCTGAAAAGGACTCTAAGGAAATGCAAAAAGCAGTTTGACAATCCCAACAGGGACATTTGACAAACTGGGAGAGCGCATTACAAAGATCTCTTACATGGAATGAGATCTGCCACAAGGCGCCACTCTGAATCAGCTTCCTTATCCGAGCTGCATATGACTTTCTGCCCTCAAGTGCAAATCTGGTGCGCTTGGGAATAAAAAAAAAATGATCCCAGAAGCCCACAGTGCTGAGGAAAGCAGACTACAGAACATGTTCTCAGTTCCTGCAAAGTAGCTCTCAGCCAGGGCAGGTTCATGTAGAGACACAACAGAGTATTACAAAAATTTGTGACGGCAATATGTGAAACAAAAGGTCTGCCTGTCCAAATGAAGGCAAGGGTACTAATATTCAAATCAGAAGGTGAAACCAAATCCTGGTGTGAAAGTGAATAAGCATAATCATATTCACAACGATTAACCTGCATATTATTTTACAATACGTCAGAATGTCATTTACACCTCGCGATACGTTGAAAATTAAAGATGTCATAAGTGGTTTGATGACAAAGTTATAACTATGTGATAAATAAACATCTTTTCTTCTTCAATTGAATATCAATTATATGTACACCAAGTCATGACATTAAGCAATATTTCAAATTACAGAAATATAACACCACCATCAACGTATAGGGAATAAAATTATTAAAAAGTGCATCAACTGTCAAACAACTTTGATTTTCTGATAGTAATTTTGTCAAAATGAGAAGAAAGATAGGCAGAAAGACAGACACAAACGCATGCAAATGCGTGCACACACACACATAAACATACATATGTATATATTGCATTTGCAAAAATTAACAAATGCACATGACATATTTGTCCACAGCAAAGGTTTTAAAAAAAATATAAAGAAAGGAAAAAAGGGAAAAAGAAAATTTTAACTATAGCCCACAAAGAACAGTTGTCTTGTGCAGCTCGAATGAAAAATTTGACTGCAGTAATTTTGATCCCTCTGCTTCTCTACTTCAAAACAGTTTCAGCAGTAGCCAAAGCAGAATGAAACTTGTAATGAGCAACAATTTGTCACCAGACATGATGGAACTTTGGATAAACATAATGCAGATAAAAAAAAAATACAAAGCTGGAGTATAGAAAAATACAACAGTCAATAGGCCTACGTGTTTAACTCAGATAAATGAGAAAGATATTAAACGGGCAATATAATGTTGTAAAGAAAAATAGCCATCGTTACAAAACAAATGTCCAACAGTCAAGTCTGAACAAAGCAAATATCTTGAGATTTTTTTCGGTTGGTTATGTTTTTGTAAATCCATTCCTTTCATCGTAATTCAAAATTTTTAACCAAACACATTTTCTTGAGACTTGAATCTTGCTTGCACAAATATCGTACACACCCGCAGACTGCAGACATTTCTTATATTTAAGAGAAGTACATTGTTAAAAAAATGTGAAACATCTAGGTAAAAAATGGTGATGAAAAAGAGACATACGCTATACATAGCTCTTGTATAATTAATTGTACAATTGTTTTATAACATAATTATATAAAAATAGGGGAGAACAGCTTAAAAAAAGGTGCAAAGAATGCTTCGATATATACTAAATTAAATTGACTTGTTTTAGGATTGGACTGCACATATGATAGAAAATAATTGTGCCAGAAAGAGAGAAGGCGCTAAGGAGTGAAGAAAAACGTCCTTTGCAGCTATATATTTGCTTATGAAGATGATGGGCAGCAATAACATGGCGTAACAAATCTACTTGTGCAAACATAAACATATATGTGAGTGTACATTATATTAAAATGCAAAAAAAGTTCTACAAATAACGCACTCCCAGAAAAAATGAATAAGTCTTTGAGGAGTATTGTATCCCTTCATCTCTTTCAGAGTTTTCTAAGACAGTGGCCTCAAACCAGCAATGTTATGGGCAGTTTCATTTACTTGCAGAAAATGATATCGAATGTGATTGATTATATAATATGGTATTGATCTTGAGCTGGAGTATTGTCACATGGTTTACCACTTTTACGTCCGTCTAAGAAGAAATATAGTTTGTTGAAGGCAAGGTTAAGAGACAATCATTTGAGTTTCTGGCAATCCTGAAATGATCGAAACTAGTGTTCAACTTGTATTACATGTTAAGGTGATGTTTTAAGTTTTGTTTCAAAAAGTATGCACTTAAACTATATTGCATACAAAGTGCTTCTTGCTTTCTCTGAAGAATCTTACCTTAATTGTCTCATAGAACCATGTTTTGGTGTCACAGGCAAGATAACAGTACTCACCCAAAGGGGCATGGCAATAATGAAACAAAATGTTCAACTGTTTTGCTTTAATCAAGAGTGAAAAATGCATTATATCTTTTTCTTCTTCCGCAAGTAGAAAACAAATAATTATCTGCAGCAGAATAAACATCGTAGGGTGTAAATAATATCCATTTCATTAGAAATGAAAAGTTCACTTTTGAGTTGCACAGTGTAAGCACCCGAAAAAAAAAACCAATATTATATCTACTCATGACTATAAAAGTGTTTTTAAAAATACAGAAAATAAGATAAAGCATAAATTTTATGAGTATGAACTTGTTGTTGAGAATTATCTTTGCATGGATGGCTTAAAAAAAGCATAGGGGTGAGAAAGATGTAACAAAAACAAAAAGCAAGTTGTTTCAGTGCTGGTGTGGAAGAACAAGCTTTTCAAAAGATGACAGCTACTAACCGGTTTGAAAAGTAAAAGTAAGTTATAGCTTAATAGCATAATATCAGACCACATTTCCTAACATAAATAAAAGAATTGCGAGGGAATGCAGAGTAGCCATGATACAAGGATACAGCACAAAGCTTTTTGTAAAAGTAGACTAAAATAACAATGTTACTATTGTCGCACTTATAAATAGATAAATTAATATAATATACATACAAGTAATTTTTTTAATACTTGAGTGATCAGCCCACACTGAATCTAACAGAATGTTTGAATCATTTTTTTTTTTTACATATTTATTAATCATTGCCATGGTAAAAAATAAATGGCATCACAACAAAAAAAAAATTGTAATGAGGATAATAGCAGTAGTAATAAAAAAAGCAGAACCAGTGATAGCAAAAGTGGTAGCGGTCAGATAAACAAAAACCACAATAGCAGTTTGACTGCTAGCAGTACAGTAGCAGTAATGGTAATATTAGTAGCTGTTATATAGGTAGAAGTGGTAGTGACAGTAGTGGCAGTAGTAGTAATTAAAGTCATTTTAGCACAGTAGAGCAAGACCTTATTTATTCAGGATAACTTTAACTCAATCTACGATTTTTTTATGCTTTATAAAAGCGTACACAAATAATGGCACATAACAAGGAATTTGCAAAGTGTTTAAAACATTGGAGTTGGATAAAGCGAAAAATGAACTGGAGAGCGTTTGCTTTACGCAGCCAGGTTATGTATTGATCTCTCTCTATATATGATTTATAAAAATGTATATTGCTTTCACTATTGCTCCTACTGCAACCTTTAAAAGTTGAAAACTACTGTAAAAATCGGCCAAGATAGGGTTGTTTAGTTTTTTTACTTTCTAAAAGCATCTTTCCAATGTGCAGAGTCATATATAACATAAACTCCTCTTTTCCAAATTTGAAATGGTTCTAGAAAGGGTGGAAAATGCCTCTCTTACTAGATGTACAAAATTCAACATTCAAATATTACCAAATTGTTATCTCTCACATTTAATCATCACGTTAAAATATATTATTCAAAAAAAAATACTATGGATGAGGTAAAAGGATAGAGCATAAGCTAAGATTTTTTTGGATTATAATTTATAAAGTATATAAAAAGCAGGTTTGAATAGCTTTTAAAAAGAAGCCAAGACGGCTTTGTTATGAACTCAATTAAAATAACATCTCTTTAACTTTGTGAAACTGAACAGAACGACGCTGCGAGCGGTAACTGACAAAATTATACAAAGTATTGGCAGAGAACAATGGCATTGAAGGTAATAAAATTCTCTTGCAGGTTAATACTGGGGCATAAAAAAGGCAGAGAAAAAATTACATACGCTTCACACAAGTGCTATTGTCCAAATTATAAGTCTCTGCAGGACAGCTGCAAATATTTGTGTCACAAACAGATGTGTTTATACACTGATGATCAAAATCACAACTTGCTCCTATGAGGCTTTCTGAAACATATATTTAGTGACCCATATTATTGTCAAAATAAAAAAACGCCCGCTGAATGTTGAAAATGTAATTTTTTGTCAGCTACATCATAAAATGAACATAAAAATCAGAGGATCCAACTGATAAGGTTGTTAAATGCCAACCGTATGCTTTATTTTAAGCCGAGAGAGGTGTCAACTATAAGAAAAAAAAGATATTTGTGAGTGCAATGAGCAGAAAGAACTGGGACAAAAAATAATAAAAAAATTTAATACTTGGTTGAAGAACAAAATCAAGAGTCCCAACATGGGCAAAAATAAAAGATAGCCACAAATCCCAAAACAAATATACAATTCAGAATAAAATATAAGACTCACATGTACACATTATACTTCCCAAACTACATTAAAACATGCGAAATAAAAAAAGTTGCTACAACATTACATGATTAAATGAATACAATTTTTAGTACCCAAATTGTTTTCCCTTTTCTTTTAAATTACACTCTCACAACCATTATATGATTAAACCACAATAATTTCTTCAGTCCTTAGTATATCGCTTGAGAAGTGTTTTTCTGTCCATAGATATGATTTCTTCATTTGATAAGAAATAAAAGCACGAAATATGTTGATGCTGAAGGTAAAACTCAGCCTCAACAAAAATACAGTTGAAGTTGGTGAAAATAACCAAAACATTTAGCCAAAGGTAGTTTTTTTTTTTAAGTGGTAGCACATCAATAAACAATGACCATTATAAGACTATATCATTACAAGTATTTCCAAAGGCATCTTTTAAAAGTAAGCGATTTATGGCATTGGAGGTCTTCAAAGATAATAGATGTAATGAAAAACCGAGATTTTAGCTTGGAAATAGACAAAACCAATAAAAGCCAGATGATAACATATTCATGAAGACATATTTTATGGGGAAAAAAAATACTTACTTTCCACACAAGTTTTGTTGTTCATGTTATATGTGTTTTCTGGACATTTGCATGTTGTGTCACAGACAGATGTGTTTACACACTGAGTGTCAGAAGCACAATTCTCACCTACAAGGCTCTCTGAAAGTTTTTTAAGTTGACCTTCATAAAAACTAGTGTAAAAAATCCTTTAATCATAGACGGATGAATATGAAATTTTAAATCCTAAGAAAGAACATTAGATTGATTTTACAGTATTTTCTAAGTACAGATTTGCACATTTCTCTTTTTATGGGCAACATCATTCTTAGTAAGAGCCTGCTGGTATAAACAGATAAACACAACTCTTCGATAATGTTTAAATTACATTGGCAAGGCTTTCCTTTTGTAAATAGTGCGAGATGCTAATATTCAGGGAAAATCATCAATATTTCGATGTCATGTAAGGTTGTAACAATGAACTTGTTTTAGGATTGCATCAAAAATACTATGCTAAAGAAAAGTATGACATGTAGGCTACGATATAGGCAAAACCAATCATAGGCGAGGTGATAACATATTAATGAAGACATATTTTATGGGGGAAAAAAAATACTTACTTTCCACACAAGTTTTGTTTTTCATGTTATATGTGTTTTCTGGACATTTGCATGTTGTGTCACAGACAGATGTGCTTACACACTGTGTGTCAGAAGCACAATTCTCACCTACAAGGCTCTCTGAAAGTTCGTTTAGTTGACCTTCATAAATACTGGTGTAAAAGATCCTTCAATCATAGACGGATGAATATGAAATTTCAAATCCTAAGAAAGAACATTGGATTGCTCTAACAGATTCTATAAGTAGATATTTTCACATCTCTCTTTTTATGGGCAACACCATTCTAAGTAAGAAAGAGCCTGCTGATATAAACGTATAAACACAGTTCTTCAATAATGTTTAAATTACATTGGCAAGGCTTTCCTTTTGTAAATAATGCGAGATGCTACATATTCAGGGAAAATCATCAATATTCCGATGTCAAATAAGGTTGTAACAATGACCTTGTTTTAGGATTGGATCAAAAATTGTACTACTATGCTAAAGAAAATTATGACATCTACGATATAGGCAACCTATCATAGGCAAAGTGAAAAGATAATAATGAAGACATATTTTATGGGGTAAAAAAATACTTACTTTCCACACATGTTTTGTTGTTCATGTTATATGTGTTTTCTGGACATTTGCATGTTGTGTCACAGACAGATGTGTCTAAACACTGTGTGTTAGAAGTACAATTCTCACCTACAAAGCTTTCTGAAAGTTCGTTTAGATGCCTTCATAAATCATCATCATCAAGTGCCCTGCTTGTAAGCGTTGGCGATCATGTCCCTCTACAAATCCCTATCTTTGATGGCAGTCAGTGTATCTGTCACTTTTCCTGGTCCAAGCCATGTGGCCAGTCCATCCGTTATCTTCTCCCTTTGTCTTCCCCAGCTTCTTTTTCCTTCCAACTTTCCTGTTGTTACCAAATGTTCCAGTTTTCCTCTTCTCATCACGTGGCCCAGAAAGGTGGCTTGACGTTTCCGTATAGTTCTGACCAGTGATCTTCTTTTATTAGCTTCATTCAGAACTCTCTCATTTGTTTTCTTTGTGGTCCAAGGCATCCGGCGCATTCTTTTAAGGAATTACATTTCTGTTGCATTTAGCTTATCTTGAATTTACTTTGAGATTGTCCATGCTTCAAAATCATACATTAGAACAGGTTCTATGTAGCACTGGAGGACTCTTTTCCTTGTTTCCATGGAGATGTGTTTATTTGTCAGGATTGTTTTCATCTTTTGAAAGTTGATCTTTGCCTGAGCAGTTCTTGCTGATATTACTCTGTTCATTTTACAATCGTTTGAAATTATTGTTCCTAGATATTTGAACTTTTCCCTTTGTTTGAGTTTTACTTCATTGATGAATATATCACATTTTGGGGATTCTTGTTTGCGACTTATTACCATCACTTGTCTTTTTACTGTTCAGTTCTAACCCTTTTTTCTGCTT